>JALIZH010020797.1:0-15634 GCA_030522465.1 Rhipicephalus appendiculatus | reverse complement strand
AGCGTCTCCGTTTGCGCTCTTCGGTATACGTGAGGGCCGCCAATGAGGAGAAGGAGGCCGACGCAGATTATCAGTGATGCAGCCGTCACGGCGAAAGCCGACGCAGACCGGAGTGTGGTATCGTAGAGAGACGGGGCTTCCATCTCGTTCACCTGGGCGTAGAAAGTTTCAGGCAGTAAAATAACATCGCTGTACGTTGATGATGCGAGTAGAATGTTCTTTATAGGCATGACGAGCGCTACCATATCAATATTTGCGCAGTACAGGTCCTCGAATAACGTCGACCAGTGCGAGTGATTTCGGTACTCCAACGAGACGTTCTTCGCTCGGAAGATGTCAAACAGGTAAGAATAAAGTGTGCAGATATCGCCGTCTGGAAACTGCTTCGACCGCAAGCACCCAATCTTCATCACCTTACCTGATAGCGACGTCTTTTTCGTAGAAATCTTGAAGGCTCTCAACTCTTTTTGTGCCTGGTAGTCGTAAACCAGCGGAGTGCCATGATGATTGCTGTTGAGAGCTTCTGACTAACGCCTTCTGTCTGAGATATACCCGCTATGCAAGCGGGCAACACCAACGCCGGCCTCACTGTTGTAGGAGAACGTCAGATTATCGCGAGCTACGATCCAACGAACGAATATTTTGTCGAAGCCTGTTCGCACAGTGGGCCATAGCTGCCGCCAATCAGTTCGCAGCCTTGCAACTATCGCCACAGTCGACTTGTCCGCAGCGCTATTCTTCAAGAGATAAGTGTAGAAGTGGCCTTTGTTTAAAATCCAAGTCGTTCTTGGCCACGGCAGGCTCCGCGCCAGCGAGTTGTCAGCTTCTTGCAAATAGTTTTCGAAAGTGACAACTGCGACATTCACTCCTCCATGAGGAGGTGTTTCTACGAAAGTCCTGCAAGGTTGCCTGGTCACGCTCTCTGAGTACACCCCCGCCTTTTCTGACCAGAATGACGATAAGGATGAGCGCAGGTGAGAATTGTCCGATGGTGAGCGTCATTTTTTTCCCAGGTTGACACATCAGCGCATGCCTTGTCGGATCAGTTGGAACATATATCTTATCTACTCTTCGGCCCTTGTACATCGATCTGTTGCTGTGGTGTGCGTATATATACCTCCTCCGCTGTATACCACGTGCCCCAAACTGGTCAATTGCCTCTTCAAACACACTTTAGGATCGGTCGGCAAAATAATATGCGTGTCATTCGGGTACTTTGTTTCCAAAACAGCTCGATCGTGGGTGGAGCGAGTCTTAGGGTACGGCTCAAATATAAAGTCCAATTTTACCCACTTTTAATCTGTGGTTTCCCTCTGTGGCGCTGTCTCCTTTGCATGATTATGTATAATCTGTTTCAGCGTCGCAGAAATAAGCAGTCATTCATTACTTGGGACACACTCATAAGTGAATCAAGCCATACAAAAGACAGACGTCGGGACCAGGACAACTTCGAATGAAAGGGGAAAGAAAATGGCCGAGGGCTTGAGCGAAACATCTAACGCTATGTGCGCTGTCATATTAGCGTGATACACAGAAGGGTTGTAGCATTAAGAAGCGGTGGCATGAAACGAAAATGAAATTCCGAAAGAAATACCGAGCCGGCGCAGAACACGCAGCTCACTCGCAGCGATAGCTTCTTAGAGCGGCCCGTTGAAAACTCTCTTACGGCGACTACTACAATTAGACTTGGAAGGTAGCCACTGCGCCGAAAATCAACATAATTATTGCTAAGATGGGAATATCGGACGATGATGGACTGAATCTTAAGTACAGCCTTCACGTACAGAGCCATTTAACCCCTATCCTACATGCTTGCCTTCTGTAGCGCTGTCTCCTTTGCATCAATATTTATAATTGGCTTCAGCAGCGTGAACATAAACACACGTACATCGCTTAGCGCTCATTACTGAGCCAGTCGGTTTGCAAAAAAAAAAAGACAAAGAGCGCGCGTCAAAGTAGGGACATGTGCTGACGAAAAACGCTAGACTACAGCTGGGTCCTTCAAGAAAACACAGAACGCTAGTTGCCCTGTCATTAAAACGTGATTTCGAAAGAAGTGCTCGAATTGAGGCTGAAGCCGCAGCCCGAAAACGAAACAGCATTGACAAAAGAGAGGTGTTCGGCGCACAGCTACATGGGCTGTGGTGTTGCAGTCATCAAGCGAAGGATAACCAAACTCGTCTTCAAGGTGAATGGTCCCTAATTAAAAGCGTTGCCAATTTTTTATTTTGAGAAATAGAACAACAGTCGAGACAAAAGAAACGCCTCAATACTGTCGAACCTAAGGACAAGCGATTCTCTAGGCATCCTTTTATAGAGCGGGTCAGCATAGGGCTTGTGCACGCTGTACAACTCTTCTGTCGACCTTATTTGAGTGAGGTGTATATTTCAGTGGTAGAAAGGCACAGTACATCTGCTGTTATAAGTAAGCATGTCTAGACTACAGTGTAACAGTTGAACTCAATACCGCACGCAAGGACCAGAATATTCGCCTCGTATTCGTCGTCTCTATATTATTATACTGTCCTGTGTCTCATCATCATCATCATCGTGATCACTACTACCATTATGTGCGGGTCATGTTTAGGGCCATTTTCTACGGCTAGCTGCCCGTTGAGTTGGGCTTCCGAAAACGAAATACGTGAAAATAATTGACCGCTGGGCTAGCTGGAAGGTGTATCGCGCAATATTTTCATATGGAATTTCCCACGAAGCAACAACACTGCACGCTTGACCCAGCGGGATGTATTGCTTTAACTGCAAATTGTCCAGATGTTTGAATTTGTGGTCTGGAATGTTTTGTACTCATTTTCACGGTTCCCCGTCTCTAGAGGGCTCATGGTGTCTCGGTACTTCTTAAATTTTCGTGCCGCTTGTCTTAGCGCTCAAGAAACGAGTGCTCAGGAAAGAAATTCTACACGTAAATGCGGCATAATAAAGCTCTACGACGTTTTTGATAAACATGCATGCTTTCGCGTATTAGTGTTATTTTTTGCATTTCCCTTACTTTTTGGATTTTCGGACACTTTTCTTGAAACACCTTGCATAGTTCACCACCGCGTGTAGGAAGCTGATACATTTGGACTAACTGGCGGCTCTTTTGACAAGGGGGGTTGTGGGAGTTGAAGCCACTAACACGCTGTATTTATTATCTCTCGTGCAAGGAAACACACAGCGCGCCTTCTCACTTTTGTGATATCCACACGGCTAGAGCCTTTAAAGACGGAGGCATCTTACTATCTCTGAATGGCGTGGTCATTACGTCGTGCTTCACTAATCAAAACTAATTCAATCTAATGTAAGTTCACACAAACGTTTACACTTGAACTACAGTTGAACCATTCGCTTTAAGGGACCCCGAGCCCCAAGGTACGCTTGTTGTTTTAAAGGGCCCGTCAACAGGCTCCTACTTTTTTTTAACACCCCCCCAAACAAGATCGCTAATTCGTACAGTAGACCGTGGCGATCACGTTTCCCGAATATTACAGCGCTGCGCGCCGCGCAGACCCTCCATTTCGAAAAACAATTCCCGCGCTACTTTCCTACACCTGACCAATCCTTCCTTGTACGCGCAGTGACGTAAAGTCGGCGATCGCTGACCTGACGTGGCACTGAGCTCGTCGATTGGTCTTTTGCCCTACGAAACAGTGCCTTGGCTTGGCGGTGATGCAGTTTCGGCCGCACAGTACGCATTTTCATTTTCCTCTGTTGCCCTCTGCCGTTTTGTAGAGCCCGAGACTACCGGGAGAAGCGGTATTGCCAGAACGAAAGCCTCCGAGATAAAGAGGCGTCTCGCTACTTTACCGCTAGGGAAAGGGTCGTCTCTTCGCATCGCGCTTCCTCCCTGCGCCGCTGACACGTGCTCATGTGGGGGAAGCCCTGCTCGGTCGTTGGCTGCGCGCCGATGACGTATCACTGACGTCGTGTCACGTTGCCGAAGTGGGCGGAGTCACGACGACGGGCTACGCCTCCCCCTTTCTACGGCGGAGAAGGGTGGCGAGGCCGCGCGAAAATTTGAAACCAGCTGAAACAGATGTTCTAACCCCTGTAACTTCCTTATTATTGCGCGTATTCGCAAAATTCTTGCGGCAGCATGTTCACATAGCAAAAGTGCACATATTTCTCTCTATAACAATTTTTGGACCTCGGGGTTGTTGACTGGCGCTTTAACAGCAGAACAGTTCTAGATTCTGGGGCCACTGCATTTCAAACTAATCTAAGTTTATACAAACGTTTACACCTTTGACTACAATTGCACCATTTGCTTTAAAGAACCCCGAGCCCCAAGGTACGCTTGTTGTTTTAACAGCAGAACTGTTCTAGATTCTGAGGCCACTGCATCAACCGCAAACGCGTACTTAAGCGCCGTCTTTGCGAACATCAGCCTCTGTGGAACATACCCGTTTATGATGATGGTAGTTTCAGTTCGCTTACCAGCACGTACTGAAAGCCCCTAAACACAATGTATTCTAAAGCCTCATCGAGTTTCTTGAAGATAAGGTTTTTTTACCTGCGCAGCACGGATTTCGGAAACTATACACATGTAAAACTCAGCTCATATGTTTCACTGATGATTTGCATCAATAATATCTTGATCCTTCATGATTGGCTGACGGCATTTTTTCAGGTATTTAAACAGCATTCGATAAAGTCTGTCAGCAACTGTTAATCCACGAACTGTGTGACTTGACTCTTGACGCGAAGCTATTAATATTAAAGTGGATCAAATGTTTTCTGACTAATAGCTCACAATACGTTACTGCTAACGGGTACAATTCACCAATGCGCTCTCTTGCCTCAGTAGCGCCCCATGGATTCCTCCAGGGTCCTTTGTTTTTTTTAAAAAAATATATTACGATGTACTAACAACCTTACTTCACAAGTAACTTCTACTATTCTCTTTTTCACCGACGATTGCTTTATTTAAAAAAAAATACTTGAGACGGAGACGGTACTCGCCTAGAAACTGACCTAAACATAATATCTAACTGTTGAGTTTACGGCTAATGGAAATAAATTTAACAATTGTAAAGTTATACGTGTATCTAAGACACCTAACTCATCTTGGGTGTACGAATTAAATAGCTCATACAAACACTTAAAAGTCACATCACATTCAACCTTACTTGGACAACCCACACTAAATACGCAATTCGCAGTGCTCTCACCCTCGGCTACCTCAGGCAGAACTTTCTGGATACTCCCAATTCTTTAAAATCATTAGTCTATAAAACATCAATACGTACGAAATCAAAATACGCTACATTAATCTGGGGCCCTCAGAACCCATGCGTAATTAACACATTAAAATTAGTTCATAACAGCATAAGCCACTCAAATTCTTTTCAATTATAGCTGAACTTCCAGCGTAAGAGCCATTAAAAATGACCCACCCCTTTAATCACTTGCAGCTCTACTTAAAATTGCCCGTTTATCGCTGAGTCATAAAGTGTTTTAACACAAAACATTGCATAGCACGTTTATTTATACTCCGCACGATGTATCGCATCGCATCAATCGTTCTCATAAGGCTCATGTTTCTTCTAGCAGCACAAAGACATTTTGCAAGTAATTCATTTCTAAGGCATCACTAGAGTGGAACCGCCTTCCCGAAAACATTATATCTATTGGTGATAATTCCTTATTTCCATTCCATTCGACTATCCGTTTCCCTGCCGCAAGTTCGACTAAATAAAGAGTGATATGTCAGACACGCCGACCGCCGCTTTAGTCAAAGTCACGACCCCGTGACAGTATCACGAACATCAACGATGGACCATGCCTTGTTGTGTCTTATGTACTACGTCATCCTACACACGATAAGCCGTGCTGGCGTTTCCATTAACTTGTCACATTCCCTCCCGTTTCGTCAAGCTGAAGCCTCGTGTTATTTGATCGCATTCGTGAAATTTCCAGGGGTTGGGTAGAAGTACCACCGCACAGCATAGGGTCATCACTTATACTCCATCTCAGAAGTGCCTTGCAGAACTGCGGTCTTATTTGTGCCAATTACGCCATCGGACAATCTGAGACACCTGAATCGGCAGACCATCTCGAAAAAACTCGAGTCTCTGGCGCCAAACGAGATCAAGGATGTCCGAGTCAACCCCCGCAAGAATGTCTTGGCCATCGACGTCATACACCAGGCATCTCTGCTTGCTCTAACCAGGATCACAGACTTCGATGGCATCAAGGTTCGACCTCACATTCCACTTAGCAATGACATGGTGCTAGGTGTGATTTACGATGTCGACATCTCCATTCCTTCTGGCGACCTTCCTATGCTGATCAAGGAAGTTAGTGACCATAGCAACATCGTCCAAGTCTCACGGCTGGGCAACTCGCGTTGCGTAAAGATTGTCTTCAAAGGCGACACATTGCCATCCCACGTGAAGGTAGGCCACTTTCGTCACGTGGTCCGTCCATTTACACCAAGACCACTCCAGTGCCATAAATGCCAAAAAATGGGTCATGTGAGCGGAGTTTGCCGGAACGTGGTGATTTGTCCCCGCTGTGCAGAGCGACACAACGCGGAGTCCTGCCGAGCAACCACCCTAAAATGTACCAACTGCCAAGGATCGCATGAAGCGTCATCAAGAGAATGTCCATTTGTTAAAAAAGAATGGAGTGTCTTGAAGCAGATGGTGCGGGATGGCTCAACGCACAAAGAGGCTGCAGACATTGTAAGAAATAGACAACGGCGCTCGCGTCGGCGACGAAGGTCTAGGGCTACTGCTGCTCAATCTGTACGGACACCGCGATCTGCTACTCCGACAGACCATGAGCCTTCCCTTAAGCGACAGTTTCCACCACTGGCCCCACCACCACCGCCCAATGCACCACAGTCGGAGAGCCGAAAAGGTGTAGAGGCTTCGAAAGCTGCGGCGGAGGTCGCGTGGCCCTCACTGCCACCACTGCGCACTCATAAAGAGCCGGTGCAGAATGCCCCTCAGTGCACATCATCGTCCACAGATGATTTCCATGACGAAAACCGACAAGTCCTGGCTGTGTTGAGGTCTCTCATGACCACGATGCGTACTCTCCTCAACGGAATGACAACTCCATCGGCTCAATGCGCACTGCAAGTTCTGGATTCCTGGGAGCCAGTCCTTGCAAGCCTTTTTTGAACATCTTGGGTTCCAGTCTACTTTCACACAACCGTAGAGGAACTGGTCTCAAACACTTCCCAGTTGGGGCTGTCTAAGTGTACGTGGTGAACGCTGACGTGTGTGCACGCATCACTTGTTCTCTCTTTCCTTCTTGCTTTCTCTTCTTTTCCTCCCCTTTCCCCCTCCCCCCCGTGCAGGGTAGCAAACCGGGTATAACCTGGTTAACCTCCCTGCCTTTCCTTTGCCTCTCTCTCTCTCTCTCTGCGGAAGCTGCGAGGCTCGTTAGCCAATAGGAAAAGCGAAAACTGCTCAAGACGTGTTGATCCGCATCGCGTCGTTTAGTTCTCATCTCCTTAGCGTCGGCTCGCCTACGTTGTCGGTACTAGCTCCAAAAACATCTTCCAGAACGCCACCTCGCCATTTCTGTGATGTTCAGAAACTCACTTCCACAAGACGCGTTCGCTGGCGTTTGGGAGAAGCACGGTTCTTTTTATAACAGTGTTCATACTGGCGATTTGACAGTGTTACTTTCTTGCCAGCACCAAACGCATTTAGCGCTAATAACCTTGCTTCTTACGGCAAGTACTGGATATCTGACATATAACACTCCTGAGATTCAGTCGACGCTCTTCCAGCTGCCATCACGTAACGCTCTTGAGCGGAACAGCGAATTGTTGGTACAGAAATCAATGTAGACATTCAAGGTGTTCAAGCCCCAGCGCATCTCCAGCGCTAATGTTGTGGCGCCATCTACTCAGTTGACATAAAACCCTTCACGGCTCGACATTTCTTCAGTAGTCCTAGCAGCATCAAAACAGATGAGCGATCTAAATATTAGTGAGAAATGATACCCGATGCTCTGCTCTGAGTGTTATACAAGACTAAGCGGTGGCAGATTATACCACTTACCTTGTGTTGTCCAAGCAAAGAGCCAGCAAAACGCAGGAAAACGGATGGAAGACGACCCTCGGACACTATGAGACTGCAGTATTGCTGTACGTCATCGCGATCATGGTGGCTATTATGGTTACCAGCCGGTAATTGCTGCAACAATTCAGAAAATGCGAAGCTTATGCGCGAAGGGCCGAACGTACCGCGTATCACTGTGAAGCAGTAGCGCACATGTTTGTGGAATGGTTTTTCCATGTTTTCGGCTCATTTTTCTTACAACATCTTCTCTCATACCAATGGTTTTCTGTAAATACGCTAGGTGAGCCAAAAATAAAATGCTATTTTCAATCATTCTGTCCTCTGTCTTCTTTGTTTCCTGTTACGTATGTGCTGTTATACCTGTGAACTATGCATCACCAGCTAACTTGCCAGAAAATTTTGGCAGGTTAGCTGGTGATGAAAGTGCGCTATTTTGCTAGTGCCAGTAGTTCTGTGTGGCTGAAGGGCCAGTAACCCACATGCCGTGCCGCGCCGCAGTTTCCTCTATTTTGCTACCATCACAACAGTGACGTGTCTTCTTTTAGGGGGGAAGCTCCTTAAGGTCGAGGCTTGTCCATCACTCCCCCCGGTGTCACTCGGTGTAGCACGGAGTGCGGTGTAGCCACGCTAGTGCGATGACGATGACGCTGCCATCACGGCACAGCACATGCAAGGTAACCATTATACGCCATGACGATGACGATGACGCTGATGACGATGAACAATAAGCGCGTTCCAGAGAACATTCTCTTTTAGGGGCGAAGCTCCTTAAGGTCGAGGCTTGTACATCACTCCCCCCCGGTGTAGCCACGCTAGTACTCGCCGCTCCCGCTTGAGGTGCAGCTGTGCTCTCATTTGATTTGCATGGCGCCCACTAGATGGCTCTGCGGCGCTCGCTCCACTCTCCGGTGCGCTTGCTCCACTCTCGGCTCTCGGCGCGCTTCCTCTCTCTTTCGACGGTCGTCACTCAGTGCGCTTCGATACTACTACTACCTACTACTGCTATGAACAACGAAGAAGACAAGGTGGCGGCGGAGCGGAGGGCTCGCAAAGCGGCTGCAGCGCGGGCTCTCAAGTTGTGCGAGAGAGAAGTAGGCGCCGGCGACGCAGACAAGCGGATCCAGATTTGCGGGCTCGCGAAGCTGCAGCGGCACGGCAGCGCTGGCAAGCCGATCCAGAGGCGGCGAGGGCTCGCGTCACGACGTGTCACGTCTTTGCATGATCGAGTGGGCAATGTACGGGGAGATTCATGGTTACCCGAATGATCCCCCCGCAGCTTCGCCCACTCATCATCATTCACTTCGTGGATATGCTGCGATTTTTTTTAGTAATAATATTTAGCGGTGTCGAGGATGTCGTTTCCTGCAATTATATATATTTATTGTATAAGCTGGCTTCCCTAAATATCAGTTCCTCAGGACTCAAATAAAGTTCTTGTCATGTCATGTCATGTAGAGCACAAAACATATTACGCGAGTTTACAGCCATAGTAAATGAACAATCAACAATGTTCTTCGCCGTTGCCAACTCATCGCATCGAACACGGCCTTCTTTGGCCCCATCGGGCATATTTACCGCTAAACTCCTTTGTTTATTCTCCGTTGCCATGGGCGCTTTATTGATGCATCAGCAACTCTTAGGAAAGTCTTCCTGTTCTTTATAGATGGCGTCAGAATCCATGTTCTTAGCGACGGTTAACGAAGAGAGCTTCTGAGGGTAATACTTGTGTAGTCTATATTTATGCTGGAAGAGGTTCCGGAGAAAAACGTGACATGGTCGCCATGTTTTAGGACACATGGCTATGACCATGTATCCCCACATCCGCTGTCTACTGCGGATCTCTGCCACGATACTGAATGATCGTTCTTGGGAGTATTACGTGCCCAAACCCCGATATTATCATGAATCACACTGTAGTTGAGGGTTCCGGTATTATCGTCCATCAGGTGTCACTTAAAATGCACTGACATCGCACAGTACACCGGCCTTATGCATTTCGCCTCAATCAAAATGCGACCGCCATGGCTGGCTTGAACCCATGACCAACGGGTGGGATAGTGGAAGGAAAGAAACAGAAGACGTCCTATTTTGTGCTAGTCATGAACATTTATTGAATACAAAGTGATTCAAGACACAAAGCAGATTAGTGAGTAATAAAACAAAATGAAATTAATCAAGCTCGGTATTTGAAATGGTTACAATACTTCATGCTCATGCATATATGCAAACCAAGAAAATTGCATCAACAAACACTCAAATGGAACTTAAACATTCTGGAGAAACTGAATGATCAGACTGTCCCAGTGTCAAAAGGCCCACAATAGAGGGTTGTGGAGACAGAGATGGCATACTACTCTAGCAAAGTAGGTTGCCAGGTAGAACCGCGATAGTCCTTTGCCTTTCTCGCCATTCTCCACCTGGTCCCGAGGACAATTGAAGATGGCTGGTTATATGTCCCGCTTCCGTTGCTGCACATTCACCGGGACTCGTCTACTGTGTTTCCTGTCTTACTATGCCATAGCCTTCACCCTTCTGGAGTCTGGACGACATGGTTCAGCGAACAGCTTTTTTGGTACGTACAGTGACTCTAAAACAAAGAACCTGAAGAAAGAGACAGGGATTGAGGGTGCACACGACACAGGCGCTGACTTACAACAACGTTGATTGCTGATTTCCATCGCAGGAGGAGTCGCTCGTGCAGATATATGGTACACAGTTTCTGTTGCAGTTCGGTAGTGTCTCATTTGATAAGTGTTTGCACACTAAATCACTACCTTCAAGCTGTGTCCTTGCAGTAAGCGATCTCAAAGCGTCTACCAGGAACTCGTAGCAGGCTGCGACTAGAGCTGTCTGCGCAGCGTTATTCATCCAGTCCTCATGATTTCCTTTTTTTTTTTTTTGCTGCGCGTACCTTCGCGGCTGTCATGCGTGATGCAGACTAGTGGATGACGGGGACAAGATCAGATATACGTTGTGCCCGACATTTGGGGCTGTCGAACACGTGAGCTGGCCTTGTTCCGTGATATCGTCTCTGGCGCCCGAAGTGGTCGTTAGACAAACACAAGCGTTAAACTAGGGCACGTTCACAGCAGGAAAGCTGGTGAGAATTGACGTAATGTTCATGTGTCTCTGGAGATTACATAGGGTGGAGCTCAGATTTCTGTTAATTCTTATTGATCTGGTACATTTGGTCATCAAGGACCACACAGTACCACACAGTATAAAGTGCACACAGGAAGAGGGGTCACATAGCAATGTCATTGTCGTCGACAGCAAATACGCATGTCAAGAGATCAGCGCCTGCATACATCGACAATTATTCAATCATTTAGTCACTTAACACAGATAGCGCCCGCGATTAGAGTGGATATGGTTTAGCGAAGGTCTACGCAACCGACTCACCTTGCTTTCAAGTATGTCAAGACTGTGCTGTCTCAATGGTGATTTTGATTTAACGAACACAAGAAACGGAGAGGTGTCAAATATATATATATATATATATATATATATATATATATATATATATATATATATATATATATATATATGTTGTTCCGCACGTAAGAACACATGGATCGCATAGCTCGAATGAGCACAAGTTCTGCTCCCACGCACTTTAAGACACTTGCGCGTCATTTCACCGCAAGCAACGCCAGTACGGACGCTACCAAAGCAGTACTAAAGCTTAGTAATATGGGGGGCCGTTATAGTGAACCATTCCACCACACATCCACACTGGAGGTGCAACACACACAGCGCCAACGCCGCCAGCTTCGCCGATAAAACTCTTGCTTGAAATAACGCACGAAGAGTCGTGCAGGAACCAATGGACCTACCGCACAAAAAATCAGCGCGGCGTAGAAAGCTAAGTAGCCGCGTAACTCCACCAGTGGCTTTTCCTAGAGTTACTGTATATGCTCTACGGTAGCATACACAGTAACTCTAGCTTTTCCGTCTCAGAAGCGCCCTCTATGCGACAATAACGCGTAGAAATATCTCATTGCTGGCCGTGTAGAGAAGACATTTAGTATCCCTCTCACTCGCCGCAAGAAGGCCCTGAAAGCATCTTTCAGCGCTCATGTACAACGAGTAAGAATTTTGGCATGTGGTGCCATCCCGTTGAATGCCGCTAAGTGGGTGAACTGTGCCAAAGACGACAACCTTGGAGACAAGTTACTTAGCATGCGCTATCAATCTTAGAAAGGGACAGATTTTGTCCACGAATACCATTTTTCCTTTCGACAGTTGCGTTTGGATGGCCAGGAGCGAGCGCTTCTCGGAGTGTCCGCGTAGTCTGTTATTTCTTTAAAGCCATCTACTTCTGTGTCTGTTTCAAATAAATGTAACCGAATACGGCGGATATCCTTATAAAGAGTGTTTGCATCCTCCCGATCGTTCTCCACGCTCGTTGCACTACACAGTTAACGCCGAGAACGCGCGTTACGATGGAAGCGAAGGCGAAACACGCTTTTATGAAAAAAAAAAAACCGCCAGGCCTGCGCGGCACGCGCAGCACAGTCACAGCGAAAGATCGAAGAGCGGCCTTTCTAGAGCTTTTAGGGGCGAAGCTCCTTAGGGTGTGGGTCTGTCCCGCCTTTGTAGTATGTAGTAGTAGTAGTAGTAGGTAGCCACATATAGTGGAATGTACCCACTCCACGTGATAAAGATGACGATGACGCCTGATGACCACGAAGAATAAGCGCGTTCCAGTATAGTGGAATGTACCCACTACACGTGATAACGATGACGATGACGCTGCTGAGGAAAACAAAATCAGGAGAACCCCCCTCCTTGTGGTCCGTAGAGCTCTTGAACAAATCATCATCTACCCCATCGAGTGGGCAAAATTTACCAGATTACCTCCGGAGCTTCGCCCACTCATCATCATTCACTTCGTGGATATGGCGTGATTTTTTAAAACACTCTTGGGACTACTGCAAGCCCACTTGCATGGTACCCACAACGCCATAAATCATAATTTTTGTTCAGTGGGGAAGCGTTCACTATGCCATTATTCGTCATTTTTCGGAAAAGCGCGGTACCCGCTACACACTTGTAACGCATTACGTGCACTTTGTTGATGCTGTGGCTGACGACGATGAAGAATTATGCCTGAGGCTTTTGTAATGGCTTGGAGCATTGAACGACCAACTCGTTACGCAATTCACAATGTGTGACTCCTGGTTGTTACTTTACTGCTCTAAAACGCTGTATTACATATGTTAACGCGATTGCTTACCCGACATGAAGCCTTCATAGGGTAAGTTTGAAACGCAGTTTCAAGCACCGGCGTAGCTCAGTGGTAGAGTGCTGGGCTGCCACGCAGAGGGCCCGGGTTCGATTCCCATTCTGTCATAGGTATTCTTTATTTATTTAGTTTTCGATGCGAAGCAGCTTAGAGCGGAGTTCAATCGGGTGGTGGTGGTGTGCGTCCTAACCACCCTTACTGCTCATGCGCCTACTCTCTCTCCCACTCTCCTCCTTTACGCAGGTGTTCGGTCGCCTTCTCTCCTCCTCCCCGGCGCTGCAGCCACGCACTCTCCTCCTTTACGCGGGCCGTTTACGCAGGCGTTCGGTCGCTTTCTCTCCTCTCCTCCCCCCATCGCTGCAGCCTGTAAACCCACTCCCTCCTCCCCCCATTTCATATAAGCAGCTGCGCTCGGTCCTCTCGCTTGAATCGTGTGGTCGCTCCATCGGTTCTCGGTCGCTGCAGTTGTCTCGCTACCCTCGTCGCAGACTCGCGTTGTCTCTCTGTAGCGGAAGCGGTAGCTCGACGCCGACGCTTCGCTTCGACGGCCGAGTGAGCGTAAACAGAAACTTGGTGTGCACCCCCCAATGCTAATTCGCATCCCCTCATGGTTCCCTTTAGTGGGAGATGGTGTAATTTTTTCCTTATTTCGCGCTATGGTGGTTACGGACACCGGCGGCGGCGGCGTCCCTTGTTGTGATCTCATAACAGCTTTCGCTGTACAACGCGCGAACAGGATCTCGGCAGCCAAGACACCAACCGTACCAGCAAGGAGCAGGACGTAGAACACGAAGAAGCCGTGTAACTCGACCATCGGCTGCTCAATCTGGGGAGTTGTCTCCGTGCTGGAATGACGCGTGCAGACCATTTCATGTTTGCAGTACGGAGAAGAGAGCAGGCCACCCTCTCGCACCCTCTGCAGAAAGGCCCTGTAGGCATCTCTCAACGGAAAACTCTTACGAAGAGGCATACTGACGGCTCGTGTCAGAAAGTTTTCTTTGAACGCGAAGTAGGGGTGCGGAAATCCTTTCAGGAAAAAAGACGGCATGCGATGTGCGTAGCACACGCCGCTAGTGCTCGAGGCACAGTGGAAGCAGGAGAGTAAGTCGAAAGTTACCAGCCTGTGCCGGTGTTTCAGGAGCGATGCGCGCAGCTTCTTTCCCAGCGTCGTCGGATGTTGCCTGTGCATGATGCCATCCCAGCTGGCCGATTCCTTCGCGACACAGGGTGCCGCGACACCAGCGTCCAGAGCAGCTTCCAATTTTTCGAGCGTGTCCAGGTTGTTGGCAGGACGCCCCACCGTCACAACGGACGTCAGTTCGCCCTGAAAGTACTGACAAAGCGGGAGCATCGCTAAGGCCCAAAACAAGTAAACAATGTTCTGTACTCTCGGCCATCTGGTCGCGGTCGGAAACGGCGTTGATCTGGCAAGAAACAGTGCAAATAGAAACAGCGTCTCCGTTTGCGCTCTTTGGAGTACGTGACGGCCTCCAATGAGAAGAAGGAGACCAACGCAGATGATCAGCGATGCAGCCGTCACGGCGAAAGCCCATGCGGACCGGAGTGTGGTATCGTAGAGAGACGGGGCTTGGATCTCGCTCTCCCGGGCGTAGAAAGTTTCGGGCAGTAAGATAATATCACTGTACGTTGCAGACGCCAGCATAAACTTGCTTAAAGGGATTATAAGCGCAGCTATATCACTGTTTTCGCAGTACAACTCGTCCATTAACGTCACCCAGTGCGAGTGAAGTCGGTACTCCAACGAGACGTTCATCACACCGAGCAAGCCAAACAGATAAGCATAAACCGAGCATATGTCGAGGTCTGGAAACTGCTTCGACCGTAAGCATCCAATCTTGATCACCTCTCCTGATAACGTCTTTTTCATAGTTCTCTTGACTTGCAATTCTTCGTGTGGCCGATAGTCGTAAAGCAGCGGACTTCCATGACTGTTGCAATTGGGAAAATCGTGACTAACGCGTTTTTTGTCCGGCAGGACCGCTAAGCAAGCAGGCAGCACCGACGCCGGCTCCCCGTTGTGGGAGAATGTTAGATTATTGCGAGGAACGATCCAGCGAACAAATGCATTGTACAAGGTTTTTCGTACCCCTTCCGATATATTACGCCAATCAATGTGGAGGCTCGCAACTATTGCCACAGTCGACGTGTCCGCAGCGCTTTTGTTCAAGAGATACTCGTAGAAACCGCCTTTCTTGAATATCCACGTCGTTCTCGGCCACGGCAGACGCCGCGTCAACAAGTTGTCCGCTTCGTGCCAATACTTGTCGAATGAGACGACCACTACGTTGGCTTTCCCCGAGTCAGGCGTTTCTACAAAGTACCGCAG
>JALIZH010020796.1:0-21001 GCA_030522465.1 Rhipicephalus appendiculatus | reverse complement strand
TCGACTTCCGTCGCATCAACGAGATTTTTGGTTTCCGACGCTGAACCCATACCAAGGACGGATATAATGTTTACCGAGGTGGGCAACAAGAAATTATTTTCTAAGTTCGACCTCACGAAGGGATATTGGCAAGTCCCCACTTGACCCGGGCCTCGAGACCCATAACGGCATTCTCGACGCAATCGGGACATTTCCAGTTCATGTACATGCCGTTTGGCATAAAAGACAGCTTCCGCGGTGTTTACTCGTTTAATGAGAACGCTTCTACAGGGCCTCGAAAATGTAGTCCACTACATCGACGATGTTCTCATATCTACGAACACCTGGGAGGAGCACGTAGACACATTACAGCGCTTGTTACAGAGAGTACAGGAGTCTGGTTTAACCATCAAGCCTCAAGAAGTGCGAAATTGCTGTGGAGTCGATAGTCTTCCTGGGCCATCGTCTAGGAGGCGGCACTATTCAACCTGTAGAAACTACGGTGTCGAAGATAGCCAATGCACCTCTACCTGACACCAAGAAGCAGCTTCGATCTTTTCTGGGACTTGCTGGGTATTACCGGGATTTAATACCTCGCTATGCAGAGAAAGGCTCAGCCTTTAACCCAGCTAACCAGAAAAATGGAGAAAAACAAGATTGGTTCGACTCCTGAAACAGAACCTTTCAAACGCTGAAGCAAGCCCTTGCTTCTGGGCTGGTCGTGAAGGCACCAGATCCCAAACGTGTGTTTGTTCTCCGTACAGACGCATCAGACACATGTATCGGCGCAGTCCTCATGCAAGAACACGAGGGGGTGTTACACCCAGTGTCGTATGCTAGCCGCCAGCTGTTACCTCGCGAGCAGAATTACTCCACCATCGAACGTGAATGCTTAGCGCTAGTATGGGCGGTAGAAAAATTTCGTATCTTTTTGTACGGAGTGCAGTTTGTAGTGCAGATAGATCATCAACCGCTGCAATACTTAGCGAAGGCAAAACACCTGAACAGTAGGGTGCTAAGGTGGAGTTTAGCACTACAAGAGTACACTTTTCATATTCAGCATATCAGGGGATCTGATAATGCAGGGGGCCGATTTCATGAGCAGACTGCAGCCTTAAATAGGGAAGTCATGTGGCACTACAGATTGCAGGCAAAGCATTTACACTAACCATCCGGATATAGTTTGCCTCATGTGGATGTTTTTTGGTACGTGTGTTCATTAAGACTTGGTAGTGATACAAGTGTGCATGTGTTCATGCGGACTCGAAGAACGGATCATGTGTGGTGAAACACGCGCAAGCTGCAGTTTTTTTTTCATTGAAAAAAAAACTTTTCGAAAAAAAGGGGCATGTTGTGATAAGTGAATTGCGTGTTTTGTACAGTGCGCGAGTGGAACCAGTGCGCGGTTTGAAAAGTGCGCGAGTGCATCGGCGCAAGAAAGAAGACGACGAAGACCGAGCGTGTAGATGCGCGCTTTCATGGTGTATTCGGCGAGGAAGATGAGGTACAGACGGGGCGCGTGAAGTTACGTAGAAGAAATTTAACCAATGAGGGGCCCCCACGCTAATTTGGGAGAAGCCCGATGGAAGAACGAGACAGACGTGGCTGAGACGTGGCGGAAGCAAGAGGGCTACCATGGCGCTGGAGTGGCGGCTGAGTTCCTGAGGCAAGGCCGCTGCGGGCTCCCACCTGGTCGTGTACCCGAGCGCCTTCCATCGTCTGGCGTTGGCCAGACACGTCACGTCCCTGGTCCGCGTCCCAGCGTCGGAGGACGAACGCCGAGAGGTCGTTGACTTGGTTCGCCCGACGCTACCTTTCCTCCGAGCGACGACTGGACACCAAGTCTACCCTGACTGCATCTCGCCGCACCAACCTTCGCCGTCTACGCAAGAGCCTCTACAGAACGGTGACCGTCGATCTTCGTTTCTCTTGAACTTACGCACTTTTAGCATTTATAAGCCAGTTCCCTAGCTCGGTTAAGTTTGTCTGTTTTGCATGCTTTGTTTCTTTTCTACCACATTCTCTTCATTCCTTTATTTAAATATATTGAGTGTTATTTTTTGTTTTGCACAAACGGTCTCGTGTATTCTTTCTCGATGACGGTTATGTCATCAATATAGAACCACACGAACCTACACGAGAACGCACTCATTTGCTAGCCTCGTGACAGTGTGGTTTTGGTTTGAAGTGATTTGATCACGCACGTTGCAATATAACCCCAGTCGGTGACTGACAGCAGTAATAAACACACATAATATCAACAAACATTATAGTTATACAAGCATGGAGCAAACTTATTTATCTTTCTTCTTTTTTTTTTGCTAAACGTGGTTCCGCGCGCAGTCTTTGATTCAAAGTGATTGGCTCAAGTGCAGCGGGTGATTTGAACTGAGTTGCGGAGTGCAGCCTCCTCCTCGTGTTTTCAGTTCTCACTCTTCCCCCCCCGCCCCCCCCTTCTTTATCCTGCTCTTTCGCCACCCTGTTGACCTTGTCGGGCTAACCTGTGCGATGCTTCAAGACACGCTCAATCTCACCGGCTGTGACGATCGTCCCCGTTCTGCCCTTGCTACCTTGCTCCGGTTCCGTCAAGAAGTGAGCTTAGCCTAGCGGCTTTGAAACACGGGAAGAACACACGCGCACATGAACACAAAACATATTTATCTGAAGGAACGTAAATAGCAATGGGAGTGAACGAGAAGCACACCGGTACATATTTATCGCGAAATGTCAATCGCTACCCCCCCCTCCAAAGCCCATATTTTTTCTTTGTATTAATCAGTCGTAGCGGGAGATACAAGTTTCATGAGAAAGGATCGCTCGAAAAGAGAGAACGGCGAACTTATACAAACGAAACATGGAGTTGCGAAGGTTGGTTGGTGAGGTTAGGTCCGGTGCATTTGTGGTTGGAGAAGCGAACGGGTGCACTTACAAATATAGGCGTGCCCCACGGGGGGGGGGGGGGGCGCAAAGCCAGCCCCATACGTTGGCATAATAGGGAAGGGGGCACTGCGACGATCCTTCGCCCCCCCTCCCCTTAAGGTGAACCCTGCGCACGCCTATGCTTACGAACATCGCCTGTTTCACTTGTTGTTACCTCTCAGTACTACTTCTTTTATATTTATGTAGCGTATACATTTAGCTAGATGTTCGAAGTCTCGTCCATGATGCGCGAGAAAATCTTGGTGTCATTTTATCCACGGCCTTAAAAGCAGGCACAGTAGATTTCTCTTCGAGAATTCATTTTCTCGCATTTACGGGTAGTCAAACCGCATATATCGATTTCGCAAAAATACGTCAGTTGGTCACCCTAGGACACGCGGGAAAGTCCCTTCCCGTGAGGAAAAAGACAGCCTCTTGTGAGGGAAAGCCGACTTCTTGGGCCGTTTCACGCTGTCTGATGGATTTGATGTATCAAATACTCCGGCTAATTTTGTTCGATGTGGCTTTAGATCTTCATATTAATTGACGTTAAAGCATTGTCGTATTCGAAAACAGTGCTATGATTCGATTTACCCGAGTTCTATATATAGAAGGTTTTCTCTATGTCTACCACTAGGTGGTCTTTGACAGGCAGTCTCTTTATGAATGCACTTTGCACAATGAACAAAGGTTCAATGAGTCTAAGAGCTATATTTCACTTCGACACTTATGTCGGCCTCACTTAATCGCACTGTTCTTCAATCAACTACACCCGAATATGCGCTATTCTTTACCCTACCCTCCTCTTTTTTTGTCCTCCTCACCCTCACTTCACATTCCCACCCAGTTGTTATACTGTTCTATAAACGGCTATGCTATGGTTAACCACCCACTCCTTTCCCTAGTTGTCCCCCCTCACCTATGTTTCCCCCTCGCTATAAGGTACTGCGCATGGCTATGCTGTTTTACCCTCCCCTCATTCTTTCCCTCCCCCCTCACCCTTACATCACTCCCCATCGCTTTTTGTTATCTTCCCCCCCTCGCTATACCGTACTACTCATAACGATGCCATGCTTTACCCTCCCTCTCTTCTCCTTTCTCCTCACATTCACTTCCCTTTCCCGAACCTTTCTCTACTTTACTATGCTTGACATGTGTTGTGCCTGCGTGACGACACACATGGCTATGCTGTGCTTTACCCCCTCCCTTCCTCCTTTCCCTCCTCCTCACCATCACTTCCATTTTTCCTTTTCTTGCTATACTGTACTACACACGGATATGCTATGCTCTACCCATCGTCCTTTCCCTCCCCCTCACCCTTGCTTCTCCTCCTACCCTTTGCTATACTATACAACATACGACTATGCCATACAACGCTGGCTGTGTTATGCTATACCCTCTCCCCTTCTCATTCACATCCTCCTCACCTAGCATCACTCCTCACCTTCGCTCCCCTTCCGTACCCTTACTATAGCATACTACACATAACTATGCTATACACGGTTTTTCCTGCGTGACTCCATATGTGGTTATGCTTTACATCACCCTCTACCTTCCCCTTCTCCTTTTTTCTCCTTCTCACCCTCACTTGCCTTTCCCGCACCCTTTCTGTGCCACACTATACATGGCTGTGGGACGACATACATGGCTGTGTTATGCTTTACTCTAACCGCTCTTTCTTGCCTTCATAATCATCCTCTCATAACTCACTCTTCCCTTCACATTCTTTTCCCGCACGCTTTTTATACATGGCTATGCTATACATAATATTGTATTCATGATGCCAAGCGACATGAGATCGCAGCATACGAGGACAGTACATTTCCTCCTCTCCCTCACATCACTCCTTTTTAACCTCACATCCCTCTCTCACCTCATTGCTACACATGGCTATACTATACATGGCTATGGTATACATAGTTTGCCTGCGTGACGCCAAGCGACACGACACGACGACAGGATGCGATAACGACAGCCCATTAAAGGCACGCGCAGAAATTACTATATATAGATAAAGCTATACACACTGCCCATGCTTTCCACGAAAGAACTTTGTCTGAAAAGGTAGCCTGGTAACCAGAGCTCTTTGGTCAGAAAATAACTTGAAGGGAAGCCACCACATTAATTAGAACTTAATTAAAACATTAATTGGAGAGGGAAGCCACCTTGTACACCTTTTTCAAGTGGCCCATTTATACACGGAGACACTTTCTGTACCTTAAAAAACGGGACATGTTTTTTTTCGTATTGAGGGCAGTTACTTGTATATGTCAATGAACAGACAGGCCTCCTTCAAGATTACGTAGACTTTGTTTGTCGATTTCACGGACACTTTTAAGAGTGTAGCTATCTTCACCACCTAGAGACCACGGATTCGCCCACATGCAGATCAGGCGCTCTGCAGCTTCGTTTTGTTGTGATGCAATGTGCGCGCAATGTCACAAGACTTTTGAAACATGGCGTAAGCTGTTGAAAATAAAGAGCTTTCAGCCGCGGTCCGCATGCTGGCATAAAGCTCGCTTGCTATATCGCGATTCACGAATGATCAGTTGCGGGTAATTTTATCTGCAAAAAGCAACTGTCACGGGCGTATGGTGGTGTTCGTGGGGGGGTAGTATCAAGGGAGTGGTGGAATGCGCGTTTCGGGCTAATAAAACGCGGGTTCTTGCGTCATTGTAGCATCTTGAACGAAGTCGCAAAAAAAACGAAAATCGCTCTTTTTGCATTTTTCGAATGCCAAATAAGCACAGGATTTCCGCACTCACAAAGAAAATGAAATTGTATTGACATAACAGGCATATCTTTATTATTTCCTTAACTTTCGATAATTCGTCATTTGGTTAATTGGGACATTTTATCCGGTGCCGTGAAATTCTAATTAACGAGCTTTTATTGTGTTTTATGCTTGTGCTCACTAGTCAGAATTTTATTTCTGAAACGTCCATTTGAGCATTTTACTCCATGCCTAGTACAAAATGCACTCGCTGTTAAGCGCTGCCAAAATATGCGGCCGGGAGAGGGACGAGCCCCATCCCCAATATGCTTGCCACCCGCCCCCTACCCGCATAATTGGCGCCTTTTTGTATCCGTTCATCACAGCTTGCGCTTGATGCAGTTCCCTGTGAGCAAAAGTTTCTATAAGATAGTCCCTGCCGCGTTGAAGAGATCTAACCAAGTCACCATGAAGATGCACCGTTCGAAAAAGACAACAATGCATGAAGGACTGTCATCTCCGTATGTGCCTTCTTTAAACGTGTTTCTCGCGCTGCTTTTCAATTGTCAAAATATATGAACGACGCTTTTTCGCCTTTTTCTTCACAGGTAATCAGATAGGACGAATAGAAAAGGCCCCAACTCAATCAAGGCAACACAGCAAATTGATGTTAAACATTCCAAAAGATGTGATAATTGAGCTCTTCAACGAGTTCTTACATTTCAGGCATGCCTTAGGCGGGTCGTATACTGCACAATATGCAAGCTCAATATCCATCATACAGAAACAGTGAAACAGAATCCGACCTGTTGTAGATGGGGAAAAGTGATGCAAATTCTCATTCGCTATTAAAATAAAGGTTTAAATACTCATCTGATATGTTCGCCGAAATGAGAATGTATGGTTGTGCAAGAACAATGTAATCGCATGTGAAATGCGAAGCGCTTCATTGCGAATCAAGGGCACCTTGACCGTTTCTGTGTTTTAGGGGCGAAGCTCCTTATGCCGTGGGTCGTGCGTCCCCTGCAGTTTGTAGTACTTAGTAGCCACCTCGATTTTCAAGGTCCTGTGTGAAGAAGATGACGCTGCCATCACGGCACACCACATGGAATGTACCCACTATGCGTCATAACGATGACGCTGTGGGTCGTCCGTCCCCTGTAGTTTGTAGTACGTAGTAGCCACCTCGATTTTCAAGGTCCTGTGTGATCACGATGACGCTGCCACCACTGCACACCACATGGAATGTACCGACTATGCGTCATAACAATGACGCTGATGACGATGACGATCGCGATGCCGTGAACCTCCGGAGCTTCGCCCACTCATCATCATTCACTCCGTGGATATGCTGGGATTTTTTTAGATGCGAAGCATCTTATGCTCGGGGCTCTGTCCGTCCCTCCCGCGTCCCACGTCCCGCGTCCCGCGTCCGGCCACTGTCATGAAGTAGGGAAGCACCCATTATGCGAACCAGAACACTGTAGTAATATGAAGGCCGTCAACCCTAACACAGTCATCAGAGTCATGGCCGAGAGCACAGAGAGGCTGCTTAGCAATGGCTAGGCAGGTGGTGTCTGTCGCCCAGGTTGACCCCATTCCTTAATTTTGCTTGCATGTGTTTGGAGGGGGGCTTAGTCCGTCCCTCCTTCCCGCGTCCCACACCACCACAGCTCATGCGCGTCCCCACCCCCTTTCTCTCCTCTAGGAATCGTCTACTCTACGGAGCGGCCCCCCGCGTCCCACACCCCCCCACAGCGCATGCGCGTACCCTCCCCTGTGCTCTCCTACGCTCACCCCCTTCCTCTACTCTAGGAATCATCTACTCTACGGAGTGGCGCGTCCCCTCTCTCCTCTAGGAATACCCTACGGAGCGGCTCCGGCGTCCCACATCTCCACAGCGCATGCACGTGCCCTCCCCCTCTCTGTCCTCTCCTACGGTCCCCCCGTCATTTCCTCTAGGAATCATCTACGGAGCGGCGCGAACGACAGGTGGTGCGACAGCTGCATACTCCGCTGGGGGGCGCCACGGTAATTCTGCGGTATGAAAATGACGGAGCGCGCGCGCCTCATTCTCTCTCCTGCGCAACGCCGCGATGAGCGCCCGGACCACTGCCGTGAAATGAGAGCGGCGACGTTCCTCCCGCTCAAGCTAACTATCTCCCCGCTGCTTCGCATCCACATATGGTTCCCTTTAGCGGGAGATGGGGAATTTTTTTTATCAGACCCCTACAATCGGGTACTTCCGTATAGAGTTGTGCACCGGCTTCGGGTAGGCCGAAAGCCCGAGCCCGGCCAGGCCCGCGCACGGGGCTCGGGCTCGGGCGGGCCGACGTCTTCTCATTTCGGGCCCGGGCCGGGCTCGGGCTACATTGTTTTTTGTTGGGCGCGCCGTGCACAATGCAAAGCCCGAATCAAACCCAAAATATAGACGTTGTGCTACAACTGTTTTCCACCGCGTAGCGCCTTCTCTGCGACCGCCCCCCACCCCCTTTCTTGGTTCTCCTTTCCTATAGCCACTTTAAACGCAAGGAGAGAAAGTGAAGTAACACACGAAGAGCCTTGTCATTATCTATACACGGAATAATCCTCTCTCCACATCTCTGGTACTAATCTTCCGGATGAACAAACAGTCTAAATATTCGAAGCTTGCTATGTTTGCAAAAAAAGATATTCGGAATTGCGGCTACCAGCGCGAGCAGCGCACGGACCTTCCATTGGGCGGGATAAGCGACGCAGGAGCGCCGCACTTCACTGAAGCCCGAATCATTGGACAGCTTATTTTTACACAACTTGTAATCGTTGCATATATTGACTGACACATGTGGTTGGCTCATGCTTCACTTTGATACGTTGAATAAATTTCCACATTATCAGAAAACGACGTCTTGTCACCTCAACAAACCTTCATAATGTCAGGCTGGAGCGGGCCGGGCCCGGGCTTTTGTTTTAGATGCGAAGCATCTTATGCCCGGGGCTCTGTCCGTCCCTCCCGCGTCCCCCCGTCCCGCGTCCGGCCACTGTCATGAAGTAGGGAAGCACCCATTATGCGAACCAGAACACTGTAGTAATATGAAGGCCGTCAACCCTAACACAGTCATCAGAGTCATGGCCGAGAGCACAGAGAGGCTGCTTAGCAATGGCTAGGCAGGTGGTGTCTGTCGGCCAGGTTGGCCCCATTCCTTGACTCATGGCCGAGAGCATAGAGAGGCTGCCTAGCAATGGCTAGGCAGGTGGTGTCTGTCGCCCAGGTTGACCCCATTCCTTAATCTTGCTTGCATATGTTTGGAGGGGGCTTAGTCCGTCCCCTCCTTCCCGCGTCCCACACCACCACAGCTCATGCGCGTCCCCACCCCCCTTCCTCTCCTCTAGGAATCGTCTACTCTACGGAGCGGCCCCCGCGTCCCACACCCCCTACAGCGCATGCGCGTCCCCTCCCCTGTGCTCTCCTACGCTCACCCCCTTCCTCTACTCTAGGAATCATCTACTCTACGGAGCGGCGCGTCCCCTCTCTCCTCTAGGAATACTCTACGGAGCGGCTCCGGCGTCCCACATCCCCACAGCACATGCACGTCCCCTCCCCCCTCTCTCTCCTCTCCTACGGTCCCCCCCGTCATTTCCTCTAGGAATCCTCTGCGGAGCGGAGCGAACGACAGGTGGTGTGACAGCTGCATACTCCGCTGGGGGGCGCCACGGTAGTTCCGCGGTATGAAAATGACGGAGCGCGGGCGCCTCATTCTCTCTCCTGCGCAGTACCGCGATGAGCGCCCGGACCACTGCCGTGAAATGAGAGCGGCGACGTTCCTCCCGCTCAAGCTGGTTCCCTTTAGCGGGAGATGGGGAATTTTTTTTGTAGGTCAGGTTGGGCCGGGCGGGCTCGCAACGCTCTAGCGTCGGGCTCGGGCGGGCTTTCGACGCAGCCAGCGGGCCCGGGCCGGGATCGAAAATTCGGCCCGTGTGCAGCTCTAGCTGGCACAGCCTATATGGGCGGCAAGTTCTGAATGCTGGTCCAACGTCTCCGTTCTATTAGACTGGCACAGCCATTATTGGCGGCACGATGTCAGTGGTGGTCCAACATTGGCGTTCTATTAAATGGCTGGCACAGCCATTATTGGCGGCACGTTGTCAATCATGGGTCGATTTGGGCCAGGAACTTCCAATCATTTGCCAACATCGGGCCAACGTTCTCTGCTGCCTGGGCGCGCTGCTGTCACCGCCGAATGTCTCGGTGTGAACGCGACATAAAGGCGGAACCTGCATGCCGCGTTTTTCGCGAGCGAAAAACGCGACGCTTGAAGAACGCCCGCGTAGCCGTGGACGCATGTGCACGCGTACGGAAACAAAGCAGCGGCGTTTTCACGCCGCATTTGCAGGGTTGGTAGATTTTCGTTAAAAAAACGCGCGCATCCCTCCAGCCACGCGTCAATCGCGTCATAAAACGCACCATGCGGTTCGACATTAACGCTGTCGGGTTAAAAAAAAGTGGCGAAGATATGGCGTCGGAGATTGCGCGTAAAGAGAGAGAACTGGTGGAGCAAACGAGCGGAAGATGGTGCTGTCGCAACTAAGAGATAGAGAAAGAGAAGAAAACTATTTGCTGGAAGCTATATGCACCCGGCTACAGTGAACTATACTCGGCGACAGCTTTTCTTGACAGCACAGTGGAAGCTACAGAACCAAAGTGCACGTCTGCTGCCGCGCCAGAAAAAATAGTACTGAAGTTTATTGATAATTTTCTCATTTGCCTTGCTGAAATAAATACTGCTTTATTTATTATGAGACTTATACAGTTGCGGGAAGTTGCAGGCAAAATACAGTTATCATTCACCTTGCAACAATGCTTTCCTTTTCTTTCCATTTCTTAGACAGCACCACCTTTTCAGCCCACCAGTTTTCCAAGGAACCATGGCGTCCGTGACGTCACTGTGCGGCCGAATACGCGCTGTTTAGTTCTCCAAGAAAAATGTACTCGTAATAGGACACTAAAATGAACACTAAGCAATCGAAATGTTTCTCCAATTCATGATTTTCATGTATGTGTTTTTCTAAACGCGTTAACGATGCGAGCGAGCAAAACCGACATCAGCCGCAAGCTGCCGAACTACTTGCGGAGCAACAGGTATGTGTGGAAGCCCTGCCTCCGTAGCCTTCGCTCCAATGTCAAGATAAGTTGTCGCCGAGTATAGAATACTTTCCAGTGGCGCGTCCGCGCCGCGCTGCCTGACGCACGCGGTGGCAGCTGCAGTGGCGGCGCTGCCATTGACCACTCTTGAAAGCTCGCCCAAAGGCGTTGGGTTACGCGCCGCCGCTGTTTTAACGCTATTGTGGCTGGTTTTTCAATTATTCTTCGCGTATTTTGTAACCGAATTGGTGGGTTAAGCTGTAAGTATGATTTCGGGCCTCTCAGCAAGAAAAGGTGGTAGCAGTCTAAGGCTAGTCGATGCTCTGTATTTTTTTTGCCCGTAGTGCAGCATCCATGCAATGTGGCTATTTCGCGGCGAGTATTAAATTTTGCGAAGCAATTGTTATTCACGAAACCAAATATCCGCGTGATATTCGTGATAATGAAAAACGTATGCAATCTCAACTATAAGCGGCACGTGCACAAAACTCAGGCACTATAATTTTTAAAGGGGCCCTGCAACACTTTTTGAGCATGCTCAGAAAATGCTGCCGATCGGTAGTCCAGGCTCTCGAGAACACGCGAGCCGAATATTATAGCGCAGCACGCGGCGTGGAATTCGCAATAAATTCTCAAAGTCAGCTAAAAATTGCTTTCACCGAGACACTGGGCGCGTCCCACAGAGACACTGGGAGCGTCCGAACCGCGGAGCTGCACCCTTCTCCTCCTTGCGTTTCGGCGCTTACCCCCGTATTCAGAAATGCTCCTTCACTTGACTTGCGACCGCCTCAAGGCAGCGCGTTTGAAACGCGTTTGCGCTGCTTTGGCACCGCCTAAAGACATAGCTTTCGAAATCAAGTCATGGAGCGTTTCTGAATACGGCGGTTATAAAAGGGCGGCGCATCTATACCTCGCGACAACTTTCTGTGGCAGCACAGCCAAAGCTACGAAGCCGAATCACGCACTTTTTTACTACGTAGCATAAAAGGAAACATAAAAACAAAAGATGTAGTTATTATGCTCAAGATCCTTCGAATTGTTATCAAGAACACTTATTCCGTGCGGGAGTTTCGTTTCTTGCTCTTTCTAGTTTTCTGGTTTTCTCGTGTCATTTCACCTTTTTCCTGGCCCAGTAAACAACGATGGCGTCGTTCGGTTGCAGCAAGTTCTCATCGTGGCTTGTGAGCGAGGATGAGTGCGCGTTCGCTAGGTGATCTGTATTCATCGAGCAGAAGGAAAAGAAGACAGCTGTGCGACGTCAAATATTTTGTTCCCCGCATATGCTATCACGGAGAAAGAAGTTGTGTGTGAGTGATACCGTCAGCGCAAGTGGGTCTCCCATCGCGATAGCCGCCTTGAAAGTGACACCGGCGACCTGTCAATCTTCAGCAAGACCAGCTGTTTGAAAGCAATATTGCGATTGGATACTGTACGTAAAAACAATGAACATTTTCATAAATTGCGTTCCATACGTGGTCGGCATTTCGGTTGCCTGATATTGCTGATACAATAACGCTAAAGGTCGCGTACTTTGTAATCACCAGTGAAATGTTTCGCCTGAGCAACAGGCGCGTTCATGTCTATCATGCGATTAACTGCAAGAAAAGCGTTCTTGGCCGAGTAAGGAGTGCGTTTCACCCGCTTGGATTTACCACGGCCGTGGATTTACGAACGTGAGACGGCCGCCTGTTACCAGTCGTGGCTGGTCGTGGCTGGTCGTGGCCAAGATATCTGCGACCCATCGATGACTTCGCGTCCACAAACAAATTAACGTGAGCGTCTCCCGAAAGTGGTTGCGTCTCCAAAAGAAGGAAAACTGCGATACCGACCCTGTATTCACCGAAATTTAGGACGTGGTTTCTTGCAATTGCGTTGAATTTCCTATCACACAGTTCCTGCTCGGCCGTGCGCCTGCCCCCCCCCCCCCCTTTTTTTTTCATTCAAGAATA
This sequence comes from Rhipicephalus appendiculatus, assembly GCA_030522465.1. Taxonomy (NCBI): domain Eukaryota; kingdom Metazoa; phylum Arthropoda; class Arachnida; order Ixodida; family Ixodidae; genus Rhipicephalus; species Rhipicephalus appendiculatus. The sequence goes on along the minus strand of JALIZH010020796.1, from coordinate 8,319 downwards.
AATCTGAGTGCTTCAATAAAGCTGATTCCTGTGTTCCTTTGCAATAAAGAATATTTTATTGCTTTGAAAAAAAATGCAAGCATTAAAGTGAGCACCATACAGTGCTCACTTTACACGCGGGCTTGAATCGCTGGCAGATTAGCTATGCTCGAATTCGCAGAAGAACACAGCAATGGTTCCATGTATTTCGCCTTCACTGCTGCGTTCATAAGTATCTCAAGGCTTGTCATAGCTTTCGATTAAAGCTACATATAACCCATCTTTTAATCCACTATTTCAAAAATAACATCATGAACCTTGGATGTTCGTGCGAAAACGTACATGTTGGATGCGCTTGCGAAACCGAAACCGAAATCGCCTGCAGACGGACTACTTGGCGTAGTAACACATGTGCAGAAGCTCCGCCCACGTAGCTTTGGCTGTGCTGCCACAGTAAGTTGTCGCGAGGTATAGCTTGTCCCCTTTTTAAACTAAACGTTTTTTTTTATCTGGCTGCCTTTTGCCTTGCCACTGCCTGGATGATCCCAGCCCAGTCCTTTGGCCCTCGCGTCGCGCTAACACCGCTGAAATGAGACGGCCGCGCGTACACACGTGTGCGCACAAATCGGTAGCTTTCAAGAGTGGCCGACGACAGCGCCACCGCTTCGGGTGCCATTCACTGTGACGCGCGAAGCAAGGCGGCGCCCGCTCCGCTCATTGCACTGAGTTGTTCTAGTACACTGTAACCCGGCAATGCAGTTTACGAGATCCGACGGTAGCGCCAAAACACACGGCCTAGCGAGTAGACGCGGCAAAGTCGGGCCAGCCACTGCATAGCGTAGCGAGTAGACGCAGCAAAATCGGACCCGCCAGGGCACATATGCACTTTTAACGCGATAGCGTTAAAGAGCTCATTTCGCAGAAATTCCGGCCTCGGAGTCGTTGATTGTGAGCGAAAAATCATCGTCTTATCCGTGACCGGAAAATGGAGAAAGATGCAAATAAAATAAAAATTACACCATCTCCCGCTCAAGGGAACCATGTGTAGATGTGAAGCAGCGGGCGCTAACGCTTACACTGGCGGTGGCGTTGACGCTGGCGCTATCGCAGCGTTGCGCAGGAGAGAAAACTGAGGAGGCGCAAAGCACGCAGTGATGGAGCGGTGTTTCCTACTGGAACATGCCAATCGCTGCTAACGGGCAATGAGAGACAGAAGACTCCGACTGGACACAGAGACCTGCAGTCGGCTTTTAGTTAACGCGCACGCTGCGAATTTTTATTGTTCAACAACGCACAGGAGAAATCTCCCACCGGCACCACCTTGAGGTCAAGATCCATTGCCATATATACGGGATGGACAATGAACGGTTGTGCAGCGCGAGCAGTCGGTTTTTTCAACCAAGAAACTCGCTAGCAGACGCTGCCTGCGTCGGCGTCGCGAGGCGAGAGAGGGGGGTAGCGTAGGAGAGGAGAGAGAGGGGGGCGACGCGCATGCGCAGTGGGGGGTGTGGACGCTGTGGGCAGGGATGCCTAGAGGAGAGAGGGGGGAGCGTATTAGAGGAGAGAGAGGGGGGACGCGCATGCGCAGTGGCAGCGCGGGGAGGGATGCCTAGAGGAGAGAGGGGGGAGCGTAGGAGGGGAGAGAGGAGGGGAGGCGCATGCGCAGTGAGGGTTGCCGCGGGGAGGGATGCCTAGAGGAGAGAGAGGGGGAGAGGAGGTTTTTTTTATTTTTTATTTTTTTTTGAAAGGTTTGCGCATGCGCAGTAAGGGTGGTCACGCCGGCACACCACCACCACCACCACCACCACCGGATTAAGCTTCGCCATAAGATGCTTCACATCTAATAAGAAAAAATTTCCGGGCCCGAGTGAGGGTCGAACCCAGGCCGCCTACGTGGTCGGCGGGTGTTCTACCACACAACCAGGCCGCCACTTGGAAATACAGTGAAAATAACTTCCTTTGCTTGGGAATGCACTGAAAACGACTTTTATGATTCGAAAACGCAAGCGTCTTTTATATAGGCGTCGCAATATATATAGCGAGACGCGAGACTAATCTGCCTCCGTTCGCATGCGTTCGTATATTCTCGCGCTTTGCGACTCGTGCAAACGCCATCCGCGTTCCAGCGCCTAAATTGACAGACACTTTGTAAATTCCAGTCTGTTCCGCGAACGCCTGTGTCCATTGAGACGGGGTCGGTCAGAATGGAACGCGATGTGGGCGTCTCCCTCCTTGCATGGTTGTAAACGCTGGGCAGAGCGACGCTACGCAAGCAAAGCGCGAGCGCTGTAGAGTTCGACGGGACCGGCGTCTGTTTGCGCACCCCGGCGGCCACCTGGCACCGTGCCAGGGCTCGGACGGGCGAGCGGGCACGCACGTTTTGTTGCGCCCGCCCGGACGGACGGGCGGACGGACGGACACGGATGGACGGACGGACAGACATGGACGGATCGACGGACACGAATGGTCGTACGGGCGGACAGAGGGACACACGGACGGACGGATGGACACGGATGGACGGACCGCCGGATGGACGGACGGACAGACACGGACGGACGGATGGACGGACGGACGGACGGACGCCGGACGGACGTGAGCATGCGACATTAAAGGCTTTCGCCTTATAAAAGACATGGCATAGTCAGTCGACTGGCCACAAGCTTTCGCTGAACACACTTTGGAATGTTCAAAGTGTCCTTCAATTTTTTTAGGTATCGGTGAAGACGAATGGCGCCACTTTAGATTGTGTGTTTGTTCTTGTTTTTGCGTTTGTGCAATATACCGTCATCTCATGGTCTGTAACAGTCGAAGTCGTTTCTCTTTTGTTGATAGTGATCTAAAAATGGTTGTCCACCTGCTATTTTTTCCGCTCATGTTGGTAGGTAAGCATTCTCGGTAATTACCTTGCATGCACACAATTTCTTGCGGAGGATGGGGATGCCGATATAGAACACTGTGGTGGCGTTATTCGTCACCAAAACATCAAGAAAATTTCACGGTAGTCGTTGACAACAGTTTCAATTCCCAGGTCGCGAAGTTCAATGCAGGTGGCATAAAGAAGCTGGTGCCGCGTTACGAAAAGTGCTCATAAGTGCACACAGTCATGAAGAAAAAAATTACACCATCTCCCGCTAAAGGGAACCATGTGTAGATGTGAAGCAGCAGGCGCTAACGCTTACACTGGCGGCGGCGTTGACGCTGGCGTTATCGCAGCGTTGCGCAGGAGAGAAAACTGGGGAGGCGCAAAGCACGCAGTGATGGAGTGGTGTTTCCTACTGGAACATGCCAATCGCTGCTAATGGACAATGAGAGACAGAAGACTCCGACTGGACACAGAGACCCACAGTGCGCTTTTAGTTAACGCACACGCTGCGAATTATTATTGTTCAACAACGCACAGGAGAAATCTCCCACCAGCACTACCTTGGAGGTCATGATCCATTGCCATATATACGGGATGGCCAGTGAACGGTTGCGCAGCGCGAGCAGTCGGTTTTTTCAACCAAGAAACTCGCTAGCAGACGCTGCCTGCGTCGGCGTCGAGAGGCGAGAGAGGGGGGGTAGCGTGGGAGAGGAGAGAGAGGGGGGACGAGCATGCGCAGTGGGGGGTGTGGACGCTGTGGGCAGGGATGCCTAGAGGAGAGAGGGGGGGAGCGTATTAGAGGAGAGAGAGGGGGACGCGCATGCGCAGTGGGAGCGCGTGGAGGGATGCCTAGAGGAGAGAGGGGGGAGCGTAGGAAGGGGGAGAGGAGGGGAAGCGCATGCGCAGTGAGGGTGTGGTTGCCGCGTCGAGGGATGCCTAGAGGAGAGAGAGGGGGAGAGGAGGTTTTTTTTATTTTTATTTTTTTAAGGGCTTGCGCATGCGCAGTAAGTGAGGCCTCGAGGCACACCACCACCACCACCACCGGATTAAGCTTCGCCATAAGATGCTTCACATCTAAAATGAAGAGGCTCTGTGAGAAATTAAAGCCACCATTAAAAACCACCAGTGTTGAAGACTGGGCTAGTTGGTTCGTCGTAATTGATCTGGTACAACGCATTGCGGTAAAGAAGAAACGGCCGAGCCGGCTGACAGAAAAGGATAGAGCACTCTGTCATCTTGTGTCAGTCTGCTCAGCCGTTACTTCTTTCCCGCAATGCGCTATACCTGTTCAAGCGCCATTAAATTTTTTTCTAATGAGAAAAATGTTTGGTTACAGCAGGACGGTCCTTACTTCACGAATACTTCTCGTATTATTTACACAATGCTCTGTAAGGCAAACTTAGCACACACTTCATGTGTAACTGCTAGAACAGCTCGAACATCCTCTCACGATCGCCAATCTTTGTGGTCATCGCAGGACGAGAGCGTTCCGGTCACACCCTTCATGGCCTATTGCGCCCTTACTATGTAACAAGGCCCAGCTACTCCACCTCCAGCTAGACAACCGGGAGCACTTCCGGTTTCAGTGCTGAGGAAGTGTTTACTGTGCTGTTGAGTGCATTTTTTATTTTTATAATTGTACGTGTTTTTAAAGGTACAACTCAAGTATCATTTTAACGTGGCTGTTCCTTGGCCTTTGTACATAACATTTAGAGCAAGGGCATAGCAAGAAATATTTTTGGGAGGGGGGATACGTGTGGGAGGGGAATGGGGTGGCATTGAAGCCTGCCAAACCAATCCACTGACTACGCCGCTGTTTTAGAATTGTTGTTGCCAACATTGTGAACAAAGTGGTTCCGGCAATGCAACACCGAAGTGATGCACGGTTTTATTGTGTGTCGTAAAGTTTTAATATATCAACATTCTTAATGTTTGGATGATGCCTTGCAGGAAAAATTAGAAAAGAGAATGGAAACTGAACTGGTGTACTTTGCGGAATACATGAGTTGTGTACTATTTGAAGGCAACAATGATGACCGGCTTAATTTAATACTTCATGCTATTAGAATGCACATGCGTTTCAAGCAGGATTGAGCAATTCAAGATAACCCTTGCTTATCGTCCTTGTAGGTCAAAAATGTGGCACTGATGCACGTGGTGCTTCTTCTAGCTATCGTGTGGAATTGTTATTGATCTTGTTAAGGCGTTTATTTGCCGAAACTCAGAGATACTGAGTAATGGCGACAGCCACGGCCAGGCACGAACTCTCAGCGCGAGCGGCGTCCTTCTTGCGGATGACCCGCTAGAAGGCTCTTTTTCCCATTTCTAGGTTCCAATGCATCGCTACAATTACCCCGGGGACGAAAAGGGAGCCGCCGGGCGACCTAACAACTTGTCATTATGAGCGGGTCATAGTAGGCCTTCAGGCGCTCCACGTTTACAATGTCGCGCCCTCGACCGCGCATGTCCGAAGATTGTTCGATGGGTTCGATCAGGTAGTTCACCGAAGATGTGCGCTCGATGACACGGTAGGGGCCTTCGTATTTCGGCAGTAGTTTTGAAGAGAGGCCAGCTGCGGAGGTAGGGACCGAGAGCCAGACGAGCGCTCTAGGGAGGAACGTGGGCTCAGAAGTGGCGGAACCATCACGAATACTCTTCTGCCGCTCTTGTTCACTCGTCGTAAAGGTCTTGGCGAGCTCGCGACACTCTTCAGCGCCTGGCTGAGCCAGAAATTCGGGAACACTCAGATGGGTCCGGCGTGTATGGGGGTATCGTGTCGATGGTGTGCGACGGGTCTCGTCCGTATAGTAAGAAGAAGGGTGAAAAACCAGTAGTGCTCGGAGGGGCGGTATTGTAAGCGTAGGTGACGAAGGGCAGTATAGCATCCCAATTCGTGTGGTCGGCGGCGACGTACATCGAAAGCATGTCGCCGAGGGTGCGATTAAAGCGTTCGGTGAGGCCATTTGTCTGCGGGTGGTAAGCAGCAGTTTCGCGGTGGACAGAATGGCACTCCCTGAGGATGGATTCGACGACTTCCGACAGGAAGACACGGCCTCGATCGCTGAGAAGCTCCTGGGGTGGACCGTGACACAGTATGAATCGGTGCAGCAGGAAGCAGGCAACATCCGCGCAGTAGCCGCAGGGAGGGTGGCGGTTTCGGCGTATCGCGTCAGATGGTTTACGGCGACGATGGCCCAACGGTTACCAGCCGATGTCAGAGGAAGTGGTCCATACAAATCGATACCCACGCGCCCAAACGGACGGTCAGGGCAAGGTAACGGTTGTAGACCAGCTGGGGACATGTGTGTTGACGGTTTGCGGCGTTGGCAGTCGAGGCAGGAGCGAACGAACTTCTGCACGTAGCGGTACATCCCTCGCCAGAAGTAGCGTTGTCGAATGCGGTGGTAAGTTTTGGACACCCCAGAGTGCGCGCATTGTGGATCAGAGTGGAATGACTCACATATTTCTGACCGCAGACTGCGGGGTATCACAGTAGCCACAGCCACGGCCGTCGGCGTTGTAATTGCGTCGATGCAGCAGGCGGTCACGTATGGCGAAATGGTGAGCTTGACGACGCAAGGCGCGAGTGGATGGTGTTGTGGACGGATCAGAGAGCAGGTCGATCAGCGGGGCGATCCAATTATCCTTGCGCTGTTCGGTAGCGATGATGTGAACATCGATGACAGAAACAGCAATGGAAGATACTGAGCAGGGGGCTTTGTCTTCAGGCAGAGGGGGAGCGCGAGAGGGCGTCGGCGTCAGCATGATTGCGTCCGTTGCGGTACAGCACGTCGATGTCGTAGTCTTGCAGGCGAAGAGCCCAGCGGGCGAGACGCCCTGAGAGATCCTTCAATGACGACAGCCAGCATGGTGCGTGATGGTCGGTGATGACATCGAATGGGCGACCATACAAATAAATTTGAAAACTTTATAAGGGCCCAGACGATCGCCAGGCACTCTTTTTTCCTTGACGGTTGTAATTTGTCTCGGCTTTCGTGAGCACTTTGGCTTGCGTACCTCGACATTTTCCGGGGAATCCGGGTTTGCGCTGCGCCAGTACAGCACCGAGGGCCTACCCCGATGGCGTCTGTGTGCACCTCCGTTGGGGCCGTAGGGTCGTAGTGGCGTAATATGGGCGGGGACGTCAACAAATGGCGGGAGCTTGGCGAATGCGTCGTCGCGCTCAGATGACCACGAATTAAGGTGCCCGTTACTTCCAAGGAGCTTCGTCGGTGGTGATATGATCGTCGCGAAGTTTGGAATGAAGCGCCGAAAGTAGGAGCCTGATCCTACAAAACTGCGCAGTACCTAGACGGACGTCGGCTTTGGGAACCGGTCACGGCCCGAAAGCTTGGCCGGATCGGGGAGAATTCCGTCCTTGGACACGACGTAGCCAGTATTGTCAGCTGCCTTGCTGCAAATCGGCACTTCTTTAAGAGGTTCGTTGCAGACCGGTGTCACTCCAAGCGCGTCAAAACATGCCGCAGGCGCTGAAGATGCGTTTAGAAGTCCGAAGCGAAAGCGACGACGTCGTCGAGGTAGCACAGGCACGTGTGCCATTTCAGGTTGCGCAGAACGGTATCCATCATGCGCTCAAAGGTGGCGGGCGCATTGCACAGCCCAAACGGCATGACGTTGAATTCGTACAAGCCGTCGGGCGTGACAAAGGCGGTCTTCGGTCGAAGCGTCTTCAGCCATAGGTACTTGCCAGTACCCTGAGCGCAAATCGAGAGACGAAAAAGAATTCTGCTCCTTGGGAGGCTGTCAATCGCGTCGTCTATTCGCGGTAGTGGATACACGTCCTTACGAGTGATCTCGTTGAGGGCGTCGGTAGTCCACACAGAACCGCACAGAACCCTCCTTCTTTGCAACGAGAACGACAGGAGACGCTCAGGGGCTGTTAGAGGGCCGAACTACGTCGCGTCGGAGCATGTCTTCTACTTGCTCATTAATTACCACGACGTTCGGCGGGCGACACGCGATATGGACGTTGCCGTAACATTGGCTGGGCGCCAGTGTCGATGCGATGTGTAACAGCGGACGTGCGACCAAGAGAAGTTTGCCCGACATCGAAAAAAGAACGAAAGTACTTGCAGCAGGCCCAGAAGCTGGGGAACGCTGGACCGACGTAAGGTTATCAAAGCAATGGAGGGACCAAATACGTCAGCTGGTGACGGATCAAGACGCGGAAATAGCACTGATGGTACGAGAACTGGGACGGTGTGAGTCATCGGGTACGTCCAGGACTTGTGCTTCGTCGACGGGTTCCACTCTGCCGAGACATTCCCCCCGATCCAACGTAACCAGTGTACGGGAATGGGAGGGTTGGTCAAGCAAAAATAGCGGTGCTGCCCTGAGTTACTTGCACGGTCGCGAAAGGTACCAGCAACCCTTTCCTACTGCATCCACGGTCAGATGGCGAAAGGAGTGCAATTGTGTCGGAGAGACCGGCGCAGTAGACCGACACAGCCGTTGAC
>JALIZH010020794.1:0-49641 GCA_030522465.1 Rhipicephalus appendiculatus | reverse complement strand
TCGCTTGGCTGGATTAATGACGATTAGACGGGAGAGTGAAACACGTGAGCGGGTACATACAAGCAAGCCATTTTCGTGACTTCGTCCGTTCTGCCTGCCAGAAAAAAAGAAAAGAGGCAAATAAAAAAAAGAAAGAAAATCGCTTAATCTCTCGACTAGACAGGTTTCCTTCAGAGCGGACTCTCTTCCTTATGTGCGTGCGTAGGGTTCTGTTATTTCTTTTTTTTCGGGGGGGGGGGGGGGGGGATGAAGCTTTGCCGCATCGCCCCCCCCCCCCCCTACTCATTCCGACCCCCCTCCCCCACTGAGGCCTTTACGATCAAAACGCAGTTCAAAGTTGAGGTACTCGGGTGGTTGTGGGGAGGGCTTATTCCCCTCCCCCCTCCCCCACCCCCCTTTCTCGTAGCCAGATCGCACATCATTCTATTTTTATGTGTTGCTCATATCAGGACGTTTCACGTCGTTCACGTTCACTTAGAGCGTATCGTTTTAGTTTTTTTTATATACATATTCTTGTTTTCTGAAAGATTCGGAGCTATCTTTAGCGCCGGACACTTGGAGACCCGAAGAGAGCGGCTTAAACACAGCCGACCTCTCTCGGCTTCTCTGAGAAGCTTTCGCTGGGAAGCATAAGTGGATTAACTGAGGACGGCTAACACCCCGCACGCATGCTATAATCCGCTTAGCGTATTGTATTCGTCATTTGATCTTTGCCACGCGAGGTGGAAACTGTCAGCAACGATGTGCGCGAGACTCGAAAGCTCGTTTTTACTGTTTGTTTTTTACTGCTGCCACTGTTCTCCTCTCTCGAAGGAATAAATCGTGAATTCAGCGACTGCCATTGGCCCTCCCTTTCCTTATGTCCGTTTTGACAGCTTAGACAAGATGGCCGCGGTTTTTGTTTGTTGGTTCGTTTATTTGTTTCTGTAGCGAAGGCGTTCACCTTTAAGACAGCGATAGCAATAAAGTAAAGACGAGATAAAGACAGCGATCGCTATCTACTACCATAGCCTCTAGAAAAATGACATCGGCAGCACTAATCAAGATTATCTTCAAGTTATTGCTTCACTCTTAAATCCTCGTGAGCTTATGTATCATATCGAAAGCGAGAACAATATGGGATTATACGTCGCGCGCAGGGGTTCCGCTTCAGGGGGGGGGGGGGGGTGAAGGGTCGTCGCAGCCCCCCCTCCCTATTGTGTCAATGTATGGGGCTGACTTTGTGCCCCCCCCCCCCCCCCCCCGAGTCGCAGACCCCCCCCCCCCCCTATTATGTCAATGTGTGGGGATGACTTTGCGCCCCCCTCTTAGGGAGACTAGGGGTAGTGGCCGCCCCCCTCTGCCCCCCCCCCCCCCTCCTGTGCGCACGCCTATGGGATTATATATGACTCTTTACGCAAGCGCCTTTAGAGCCTCTCAAGTCAAAAGGAATTTCAACATAGCGTAGACTTTGTCGGGCTTAAGTAAAAAAAAAAAAATACTCGTGCCACTTTCAAGGATGTTGAAAGATGCTCGATTCCAGTGTCCAGATAAAATTACGCTCTTTCGATAAAATATCGGTGCCCATCAATCGGGAACAGATTATCGTCGTTTGATACTTTCTGATCGTTTCGAACATACCTGCCATTCATGAAAGGTATGCGGCGTCCGTCTACAGGCATCAATATCTCTGTGAACACAAAGTAACAGCAATATTAAGAAAAAGTGTTGCAAAAGACAAACAAGAAGACAGGTGGTATACTTGTGTATGTGCAATAAAACTGCGGAGTTAATGAGCATGCAACTTTGCATGACTGCATATGGTGTTATATTTTCATTATCTTCTTCCATCTTCTTCGTTACACTTTTCGAGATCCACAATTTTTTTATTCGTGTTTAGTTTTTTTTTATTTTCTCCTCTCTGTCTCTCTCTCTCTCTTTCTCTGTTTCTTTTTTTCTTATTTTCTTTTTTTTTTCTTTTTTTTTGTGCGCTCATACGTCGGCTTGTAGTCATATTTGTAGCGCAATAAACCCAGACGCAGACAAAAGTAGAGAACACATATACAGGACGGGCGCTAGTCCTGTGTATGTCCTGTGACTAGCGCCCGTACTCTGTATGCGTTCTGTACGTTTGTCTGCGTCGGAGTTTATTGCGCTACAAATATGACTACAAGTGACTCGAACCAACTAGCCCGCATCACCGCCTTGACTAGTCATATGTCGATGTTGTTACTCATCGCTTCGATGTCGGTGTACAACACTTTCCATTTCGCAACTCGCTATAAATCTATGTGGGCGCTAAATATGTCTTCCTTGCTTTTTTTTTTCCTTCTTTTTTTTCTGTGTGTCTGAGTGCGTCGAAAGGTCAGACAGGTACCAAGATCCTACATCCTACGTACGCAAAACCTGCGCGAAGTCGCTCTACAAGACCTTCGCTCTCCAAAAACTGGCATTCCGACGTGGCGCCGAAAGGAGGCGAAACAGAGAAATCTACAAAAGTTAAAGAAAAAAAGCGAGCGAAACACATGCCCGCCGAATTCCTCGCTTTCTAAAAGAGTCGCGCGAAGGCATGCGGGGTAGCCTGTCGCTTCGCGACAGCAGTTTGCGAGTATCGAAAAGAGATGAGGTGATATCGATCACTGGCGAGAAAAAGACGAAGTGGCCGGCGAGCCTTGCACGCAGTGGTGCCCTCGTTCGTGTAGCAAAAAGCCTTGAGGCATGTTACGCAGGTAGTGCGACGGGAAGCCAAGGGAGCGACGGACGCGGAAGGGCGGTAGGAGGGCTGTTAACGGATTCACTCTTAGGGAGCAATGACACTTTGTGTGTGTGCAGTCGCCCAAATCTTTAACTATAGTACGCTAGCGGCAATCTTTTCTGTGTATCTTCGCCGTATGACTAAATTAAGTTCGAAAAAGGGTGAGGCAAGTGCATTCCCACATATCACATGTCCACAAAACAATTTTTTTAAACTTCGTTCCATCATGTGGCGCTGATACGCAGAAAAGTCGCCGCTGTGCACGATAGCTGAAAGGTTTGGGCGACTGTACGTATTTTATTTATTTTATTTATAGATACTGCAATCCCGCGTGAGGGATTACAGCAGAGTGGGAATCACAATCATGAGTATAGCAACGCAAACATCAATCCAAACATGAACATAAATACGGACGTAAGTTACAGTTCTCAGAATATTTGAGAGAAAAAAATCGCTAGAGTGTCGTCGATACATCTGCCTTTAGGCAACGAGACCTAAAGGCACACAAAAGAGAAAAACATTTTTTTCTCGTATCAATAAATTACTCTTTCACGATAGCAGAAACACCTCACTAACCGCGAGGAGACGCTTGGTAAACAAGAAAACGCAAAAAAAAAAATGCGGGTGGCGACGCCACCTTGAAATTCCCGCACTAATTGTCATGACGTCATAGACTTCGACGGTGTCTATACTAGGTCCTACGTAACTCCTGATCCGTACAAACGAAGTACATTGCCCGCTGGTGGGCCATCGGCTTAACACACTAAGTTTCAGGAAATTTTCGCTGAAACAATGTCGCCAAAATACGAGAGATACACTTTGAAATCTGTGACGTCCCATGCGGAGATTTCGGCGCGAAATTTAAAAACTAAATTTTGACCTTGATTTTCCACACTATTACTAGAACTGTGATGATGAAATTAACGGCATTGGAGTTCTCGGTGTTCAATTTACCAGTATAAACTGATTCACTGTTTCGTTTTAGTGACCCTTAGACCGTAGCTGATCCGCTTTACACCGGTGTCACGCGGTCACTATTCATCGCGACAGGGCCTGATCTCGAACGTATTTCTCGATCGCGATTGGTTCCTTCAAGCCAAGCAGCAGAAGGGAGCCAATCATTGTCGACAGATTTGATCCCGATCGGGCTTTAATCCCGATCAGCGGTGCACCGTGTGGCACCGGTATTGCGTGGAAATTTCTTTTGTAACGAGACGCTTCAATCGTTACACGAAATGGGCCAGAGGACTGAGCAGATGTTGTCTGTAGTATTGTACGGAACAAATAAAAAATAAATAATGACTGACAATGCAGAGTGGGCGAGGTGGTAGGGCAGCACACAAAACGCTAGGTGAATAGAGCACAGGGAATAGGTGTGTAATTAAGCTCAGAGAGAGAGAGAGAGAGAGAAAAGTTTAGTGAAAGGCAGGGAGGTTAACCAGGAAAAAATTTCCGGTTTGCTACCCTGCACTGGGGAAGGGGTAAGGGGGGGATAGAAAGGTAAGGAGGGAAAAAGAAAAGAGGAAGTGATGAAAAAAAAAAAAGGAAAGAAAACGCGCGCACACTCAAGCACGGGAGTGTCATAGTCGTTTGGCAAGCGCAGAGTGCCACTCATCGAGTAATAGGAATGACGAAAATTAATAGAACGAAATTAAAAAGAGAGAGATAGATATGTGACGTGAACAGATGCTGTGCATAGATAACTGTGGGTGTCCTGGGGACAGTACAGGCATCGTAGAGCTGCATAATGTTTGTTCAACATAGAGACATGGTATGCACCGATAAGGAAGAAAGGAAATTATTAACGTAGTCCCGATGTTTCACGCTGTCGAGAACTGTGAAACCTAGCGTTATTGATTGTACTTATGATCAAGTTTATTTGTTACATTTGCACTCTCTACTTCTGTATCAACACTTTCCTTGGTATGCATATACAATAAAAGAACTTTGTGCCCTGCACAATATCGTGTTTTTTTTCGCGATCTCCGCGCCCTTCGCTATGCCTTGTTTCTTGCGCTGTTCTCGCATTTAATATGACGTACCAACATGACCCCTCATAGCTTCATTTTTTTCAGCGCTTGAGTTAGAAGTTAACCAATAAGGTGAGTCACTAAGACGTTGAAACATGCGATCGAAAAGGTAAATCATTTTATAATAATGATAATTGTTACGATTAGGAGGGCTGCCGCAGTGGAGGGCTCCGGAAATTTCGACCACCTGGGGGTTCTTTAACGTGCACCTAAATCTTAGAGCACGGGGCTCGAGCATTTTCGCCCACATCGAAATGTGGTCGCCGCGGCTGGGGATTCGATCCCGCGACCTTCGGGTCAGTAAATCATTCGACACTTCAATATTAGTGTGCACCAGTCTGGCCGACCGCACTAATCATGTGTACGGATTGCAACGTTCGTGGTAATATCATCAGACAGTCGCAGTCAACGTTATTTTTAAATAATTTCCTGTAACTGGTGCCGAGGTGAAAAAAACAAAAGGCAAAAACGTCAGCGTGTTATGGAACTTCTAATATCTCGCACATTCGCAACTAGACCCCCCCCCACCCCCCCCCCCCCCAAAAAAAAAAGAAAATCGTAAAGCAATGCGGAACTATTGTTGCCGCCCTAAAATGTATATCCGACATCCTTGGAGCACAGGCAAGCTCATTCGCGTAATGGATTGGATTACGGCAGCTTGCCAGCATCTGATCTGAGGCGGCAGCGCGCGCGACGTTATTACGTCTTCTACGGAATTCATTTCTCAACTTTAATCTTAAAACCGCGCGTGCAGGCCTTGCGTAAGGTGACTCGATATCGGTCTCACCCGTCTAACTAATTCTCCGAAAAAAAGAAGAGATGGAGGAACGTAATATGGATGGACGTCTCTTCGCGTATGACGTAACGGGCACATTATCCACGCGCCGATCTTTCCGCTACGCATCCACACCTTCAACGACGCGGCTTGGACGGTAGACCAAAAGAAATGAGGAGATCGTTGCTGTCGCGTCGCATACAGATGAAGAACAGCGACGCACGGTTGCGCTACGGTTTGTACAAACAGACATACAAATGGACACACACACGGCACATACATATACACACGAACACACAGCACTTGTTACGCACTCCGTACGTCTGTGAACGAGCAAGAACGCGAGTTCAAAGGGTCAAGTATCGCTGGAGCGCGCCGGCGAGGTGGTGATTAAGTGTTACGCGCGCTAGAGCACCGTTGCGCTCTTTCCGCGTTGCGTTAATCGTTCGGGGAGGAGGCTGCTCTGCAGAAAGAAGCAAATAATAAAGAAGAAGAAGAAGAAGAAGAAGAAAAAAAAGTTGAGGCGACATCCAGGGCTTTCTTACTCTTTCTCCTTCTTGGGAATGATTACAGATTCCACCGACAGACGTAGTAGCTTCGGAAGATGGTGAAACCCCGTAATTCTTCGGATGTATGTATGTATACAGACACACTACAAGGGGCGGCAACACACCTCGCGAGGTGGATCCGCGAGCTGAAAGTCAAGTGGAAACGGTGAGGCATTCGGCCGACAAGCGAAAGAAAGAAAGAAAGAAAGAAAGAAAGAAAGAAAGAAAGAAAGAAAGAAAGAAAGAAAGAAAGAAAGAAAGAAAGAAAGAAAGAAAGAAAGAAAGAAAGAAAGAAAGAAAGAAAGAAAGAAAGAAAGAAAGAAAGAAAGAAAGCAAACGAACGAGTGCGACCCGCATGCGCCGCTTGAGCGAACATCCCCAACTCCACCGGCGCCACACTGACCGACATATAAGTACCACATTCCCCTTTCTTTTCTTTCTTTATTCCTGTTTCTTGTTCTCCTGCGATTTCGCGGCCTTTGCGAACTTTCTCTCTCGTTACCGTAATTGTTGTGGGCCTGCAATGCATGAGGCTGCGGAATGAAGACATTTCGTGTAGCTCTCTTTTCGTCCTGAGGGCCCCCGCACAACTTAACTATGCGGTGTCCAAATCTCAACTTTGTTAACCTCGTGGTGTACAAGTCCGCCGCGGTAGAGCAGTGGCTACGGTGGTCGGCTGCGGACCCGAAGGTAGCGGGTTCGATCCCGGCCGCGGCGGTCGCATTTCGGTGGAGGCGAAATGCTAGAGGCCCGTGTACTGTGCGATGCCAGTGCACGTTAAAGAACACCAGATGGTCGAAATTTCCGGAGCTCTCCCCTACGGCGTCTCTCATCATCATATGGTGGTTTTGGGACGTAATAGCCCAGATTTTATTATTATTACTATTATTCACAGTGCACAAGCAACACTACACATGAGCTCTTTGCCTTAAAATAGCGCCAACTCTGCAAATCGGCGCGGACTTGGCAAAAATTAGTGAAATATACGCTGTTTCAGTTACTCACTAGAACTAACAGACAAGAGAGCCAAGGAAAGAATAGGGGATGTTACTTCTAGTAATTATGATGTAAATGTGAAGCAAGTACTAGTACTTCTTCACATTTACATCATAGTTACTACAAATAACATCCTCTATACTTTCCTTGGTTTTCTTGTCTGTTAGTTCTAATTATTATTGTGTCTAGCAAACAAAAACGAGCCCTTAAAACTCCCCTTAACATTCACTGAAGCGATTTAACGTTTTCCAGAGTCACCGATCAGCTCTGGGATCCCTTTAACTAAGGCCGCCGTGTTGCAACTCAGTATTGAGCGCGACTATACTTCCTTGGGAAATGTCGCAGAACTTCACTTCGGCTATTTCGGGGGTCTCAAACTCAACTCAGCTAGCGGGCCGCATTCACGAAATTCAGGCACACACGGCCCGGGACTGAACAGAGTAAAAGTGGGGGGAGTGGGTGGGAGGCGGTTGAACAAAGTGTCACCGAACGCTTCCGTTTGAAAGAATGCATTTACCATATGTCTCATGGGGATCTTCTCTGGCGAAGATTTGGTGTCAGGATTCGGCAAACATACGAACACGAATGTCAAGAATGGCTCAAATCTGGACGCCGGTTTAACTAAAGAGATTTTGTTCCACGGGTATGTTTCAACACACGGTGACCACATGAGGTGCCTCACGAAAAAAAAAAAAAGAAATGGATCAGACTATTCCCGTCTCTGTAGCTTACCCGAACAAATGGTTATTAATCGCAATAGGTGAGGAAATGATGCGAGTACCGTTTAGCAAAGCCAAAATATTTTATTACTTGTGAGGCCGCGGGCCGCTAGCAAAACGTCCGCGGGCCGCGTGTTTGAGACCCCTGGTCACGGAGCCCCTGGTCACGGAGCCCTTGGTCTATTTGGTAAGGGCGCGCTTTGCTTCTCGTACACAACAGCTATAGACGCGCGCAAGAGAACAACGCTTCCACGTCGCTTTCTATTGCTCGCCGCTTAGTGCAGCGGCGTGCCTGCTCCTTCCACGCATGGGCTGGGTCCCCCCCCACCCTCCCTCCGAATGTCCTCGTCCGACTTTTTCCGCCACCTCGTCTTTCATTCCCGGCCGCCTCGATTCAAGATCAGAAGGGGCGATACATACTGAGCGCGCGCAACCCCATAATCGAATAGCGTCGCGCACCGATTTTGCTGCGCGACGCGTGCGGCGCGAAGCGCGTTTCTAAGAGTCGTATTGTCTGCTATACGAAGGTATATGCCCCCGACAGTCGGGCCACTTAAGGGGGGCCGGCTATATCCCGCGAAAATCTACAGCTACGGGAGAAACTACGGGACGACGAAGATGAGACTAACGATAGCCAATCAGGAAGCGCGGAAGGACGAAGCGCTTTGAACCATAAAGCACGAACATAATAATAATAGTAATAATAATAATAATAATAATAATAATAATAATAATAATAATAATAATAAGTGTGGTTTAACGTCCCAAAACCACGACATGGTTATGAGAGACGCCGTAGTGGAGGGCTCCGGAAATTTTGACCATCTGGTGTTCTTTAACGTGCACTGACATCGCACAGTAGACGGGCCTCTACCATTTCGCCTCCACCGAAATGCGACCGCCGCGGCCGGGATCGAACCCGCGACCTTTGGGTCAGCAGCCGAGCACCGTAGCCACTGATCCACCGTGGCGGACAGAAAGCACGAACAGTGAGAGAGAGAGAGAAAGAGGGAGAGGGGAATTGAGGCAGGTGAAATAACGGATAAGACACAAAGATTAATCTGGTAAGGATATGTGAGGTTTCACGCCCCAAAACCGCGATATGATTATGAGAGACGACGTACCGGAGGGCTCCGGAAATTTCGAGCACCTGGGGTTCGTGCACCTAATCTAAGAACACGGGCATCTAGCATCTTGCCTCCATCGAAATGCGGCCGCCGTGGCCGGGATTCGATCCCGCGACCTTCGGGTCAGCAGTGAAGCCATCACAAGATCACCGCGGCAAGTTCACAGAAAGGCATAAATCAGCATGTTGCAATAAAACTTACTGCAATAATACACACAGGCAATGGTGTAAGATGACACATGAGCGAACCTTGTAGAGCTGGTAGGGTTACGAACATCGTTTTCTTTTATATGTATATATCGTCAGTCAAGCTGTTTGTTTTAATTTTAAAGAAAATACCGAACAAGCTGGGAGACTCAGCTCCGCCTTCCTGGACCAACTCTGGGCAGTTCAGCGGACCGCGGAAGCCCCTAGACTCGAGGACTTGTGGCCGACGCCTAGGTGGGGATATTCGCCCAAATCCCCGAATAGCTCGCCGGACCCTACAATAACCTTGTTGTTCGTATTCATCTTGACTTTTTTCTAATTATTCATGCACTTACTACAGAATAGTGGCGCTCCTGGCAGACGCACGACGAAACATCACACAGGTCTCATAACGTGCGCATTTACGTGACTTTTAACCTGGGACACGCCGTGTAACTAGGCAGTCATCCACGCTATTTTTCCTCCCGCCAATTTCTTCATCACTCCAGATCACACCCATATACACGCAAGCGCAGGGGCGGCTATAAAAAGCTAAAGAGGGGAACTAAAATGTCCCGCAAAAAGATCAGGATGCTTTTCAGGAGTGACCGAACGAGCTCGCGGACCGTGCCCACCTTTTACTCGGTCCTCTATGTAGGAAAGAACGATGGATACTATAGGTGTACTTTATGTATAGGAAAGAACGATGGATGCTACAGGGGTACTCTATGTAGGAAAGAACGATGGATGATATAGGTGTACGGTCGCGCAATATGTGGCGTTGTATATGAGCAGTTTCAGCGCGCCGATCGTTTCGTAAGATTGGAGGAATGCCCCCATTTATCTCGCGGAAGTAACACCCGAGAGGTGCGCCGAAGATTAACGGGACTTTCCGAATCTCCTCGGTGAAAAAAAAAGAAAAAAAAAAGACCAATGCGCAAGTGTGTGCGCGAGCGGCGCTCCCTGCGTGGGCATCTGCATTTAGCGGCGCTCGGAAGCCCTCCATATTACAGGGGAACGGTAATCTAAAGCCGCAATCTCGGAGTACAGCTTCCGAGGAATAATGTGTGCTGTTCCGTTCCGCGGCGGACGTTCCTATTGAAGCCGTCGGCCGTAGCGTTATTTCTTGCCTTTATCTTTTTCGTCATCGTGCGATCGTGTTCTTCATCTTCCTTTATTTGCTTACCTTTGCCGAGACTTGGTCCTTGCCTGCTTGAAATCATTGGGATACTGATGATAAAGATTAAATCAGCTCACACTGATGAAGTCTTCCTCAAAGCGCTTATTCTAAATAATTTCGCGGTAATACACACGTTCAGTCGTTTACGAGCCATACGTGAAAGTGGAAGCATTTTGTATGTTCAGTTTCGAGCTAATTCACAGGCGCTGGTAAGTCAGAGAGACGTCACGGATTTCCGGTTTCTTTTGTTGTTGTTGTTGTTGTTGTTGTTGTTCTTCTTGTTGTTGTTGTTGTTGTTGTTGTTGTTGTTGTTGTTGTTGTTTTGTTGTTGTTGTTGTTGTTGTTGTTGTTGTTGTTGTTGTTGTTGTTGTTGTTGTTGTTGTTGTTGTTGTTGTTGTTGTTGTTGTTGTTGTTGTTGTTGTTGTTAGGTCTTCATTCCCCTATGCAAAGGTTCTTGAAGCTTCTTAACTTTCGGTAAAGCTTGTGCGGAAACCTCAAGCCGCGGCATGTCCATCCGTATGCTTTTGCGCCTTTGACTTGCCAAGCCTCTTCTGAAGACAATGACAGTAACAAGAAGTTTAATTAATAGTCCTGAGGAAAATGACGAAGGCAGCCCTAGGGCTCCCCGTCAAGTCGATGGCTCCAACCAGGACGCAACCGGGATGCGGTGACTCTCGGCGACGAACCGGACCCTCTGGAAAGCCTGTAGTTGAAGAGTGATGTCCGAACTACGAAGAGCTTCGTCCCGCTTCATCTGAAGCGGGACGAAGCCTTCAGACAAGTAGATAAGTAGACAAGTAGACAAGTACATAAGTAGAGAAGTTATACCGCATACTAGTATATATTAACCTTCAAGCAAGCCTGAAGGTTGAAATCTACTTGTCTATACGGCATAACGATACTGCTTCTTCGATTAACCGTGTCAATTTCTCATCCGCAGGATTTCCGCAACTGCGGTGCGATTCTACCGCAGAGTCGTTGCCATGTTTCTGCGGCGATATTTGCTTCAGAAAACTGCGCTATAGTTGCACCGAGTATGCTTCGGAAAGTTAATTATTGGTGTGCAGATCTTAGTGTGTATCGCTATCGCCTGCAGCCTGAGTCTCTTTGGTACGTTAGACCCCATGAAACATACAAAGAAACGTTTATGCCCATGTCCCTAGCACATGGTAGACAGCTGTTCTAAGCAGTGATTAATATTGATACATCTCCATCTGTTGCCCTGCTCCTCATTGGGACGATAAACTTCTTAATACGATTTTTGTTGACCGTTACTTCGAGTTCTCCCACCGGTGTAATCGTTCTATGAGGTAGCCTACACTCCGCCCGCATCTGGCGGTCAATAAAGTGGGTATGCCCCGCTGTCCAGTCGATGGTCCGGTGCGTGGACGTTTCCACCGGCGGGCCCACGCGTCGTGTACACTTCCTGGCGGCCTTGGGCGCGAGCGCAGGCCTTGGAGTGGCGAGAGAGAGAGTGCGTATGTTTGAGAAAGAGAGGAAGAGTGAGAAAATACGCCGTTGTCCGAACGGACGCAAGGCTGCGCGGGCGAGAGACTGCGGAAACACGCGTATAGCTGACCACCGCAAGTTCCTTCCTACATCCTTCCTTGCGACCGTATAACTTCCTCGGCGCATCGGCTAGCCACAGAACGCGCATGCGCAAACAAGCGGCTTCCTTTGCGTCATCCCACTTCCGCCCACCGCGTCTCCCACCGACACGCGATTCACGAAGGCTGACTGACCGCCACGCCAGGGCGGCTGTCGGCGTTTTTTTGTGAAAGGGCCAAGCACGCCCCTCAAAGGCAGCGGCGGCGCTTGGCGGCCGACCGTTGCTTGCTTCGGCCTTACGCTGCACGGGCCCGCATACCGCACGTTGTTCTGTTCCAGCCACGGGCAGCCCGGACAACCGCCGCCTACCTTGCCCGGGGACGGCAATCTCGATACACTGCGTGATAGATGTGTAAGCTTGTCCCTGTAGTTGGCTTGCGTTCAAGATCGTGAACAGCGCGGTTTTCTCCTTTGCGGACCGACCGATAAACTTTGATAGCGTTCTGGCTTTGTGTCTGCGCTGCTTATCGTGTCAGTGGTATACATACAACCTGCACGGATACTGATAAAAAAATCACTTAATAGTCAACGTATACATACCTGGGCTTAAGTGTACAACAGAGCACGAAACCGGCACTGATAAGAAGAGGACAGGAATGAGTGCTTGTGGAGTTCTCTTTTCGCTCATCAACATCTGTCGCTGTCTGTGGTAGATGCCGTAGCAGCTTAGATAACGGGGCCTACGCCTGAGTGTATACGTTCTGGGCCACGATTTTTTTTTTTTTGAGTCTGGCAAAACTAAAGCGGTGGTATATTTCGTACTAAAAATATACAAATTACTTTTGAAGATGATCTACTATTGAGTGATGCCGAAAATGAACTTGCAAATTCTGTAAAATTTTTAGGTGTGATTTTAAATAAGAGTACGACCTGGAATAGTCATGTTGATTTTTTGTTTTTTGTCTGTAAGCTTTCGAAAATCGTGAGAATTCTTCATTCCTTAAACTACTATCATCGCTATATATCAAATGCTGAATACGTAATTCACTTTTTTCAGCCAGTTAAATTATTGTTATCGAGTCCGGCGTGCGACTTCCGAAACTAGTATAGAGATGTTGTACATTCAGCAAAATAACGTCCTTCGAGCTATCTGTAATAAGCCGCTTCCCCTCATCCCGTTTACTTCAAGAACTTAAAACACCTAAAGTAATGAAGCCGTCAAAGTATCTTTAGGCACTTGCGTATAAAAGTGAACAGAAAAGAAATATTAATTAAATATTAATTACAGCCAGTATGACTAACTTGGCATAACATGAAGCTCCTTATAATACTATAATACCAAATTATCGGCGTGTGCCACAGTAAACAACAGGTTTTGGGGGATGGTCAAGCGGTCATGAACTACCCTTTTCCCCATCTGCCCATCGGTATTGGTTTTGTTGAAAAATAAACCATACATACATACACACACATACATTCGTACGTACGTACGAATGTGTGTGTACATACATACATACATACATACATACATACATACATACATACCTACGTATATGTACGTCAGTCCAACGCAGGGTTGCCAGATTTGGCTACTTTACGCCAAATTGGCTACTTTTAAATGGCCGCGGCGACAAAAAAAGTGACGGTGGCTACTTGGCTACTTTTTGGCTAGTATTCTGGCACTGGCATCAACAGTTAATATATGCTAAAAGCTAGCGCAACTATCAAAAAATAAATGTTCATTCGCACTGCCGGCTGCGCCTCCCTCGGTGTAATGGCTTTTGTGTACTCTGTATACCGCAAGCAATTACGTGCGCCCGAAACGCATCACGGTCACCTTGCTTTTCACATTATTAATGGAACTCCTCTAGCTTAGGCAGCACTCTAAAGTAGCTGGGGGGGGGAGGGACTTGTTCATGCTTTCTATCCGCTATCCACCTCTTGCGCTACTGCTTTGAGCTGTACAGGTGGCGCCACCAACGACGAACGTTGGCGAAAAGTGGATGCGCGCGGCTAGTAGAAGCCGTGCACAATTCGCACGCATCTCATTGTTTTTGCGGGCATTTTTCATTCTGGTTTGCTATTTGCACTGTCGACGCCAGTGGCGTAGCCAAGGGGGAGGGGGTTGGGGGTTGGGGGGGTTCAAACCCCCCCCCCCGAAATTTTTCTGTTTTGCTTGCGTATATATGCACGCACACATACAAACGCACGCACGAACATACATAAAGTATGGTTGAACCCCCCCCCCCCCCCCCCCGAAAAAAAATTTCTGGCTAGGCTACTGGTCGACGCTGCTTCAGTAGTCAGCCATGACTTTTCTTACGTCGACTGTTCTATTTTATTTATTCGAAAATGACTGGCTTGTTTTTTATTACTGTGTGCCCGCGCGATGCACTGCATGCGTTTCTTACGTGCATGCGTCTAAGTTGTTTGCGTGATCTGTTAACACAGACGAAATATACATCAGGCGCTAATCCTATACAAGACATTGCTGACGGCGCAATGCAACTCCTTGAAGCGGAGCGAGTGTTTTCTGCTGTGGATCTCTCAAAAAGTGACTTAAAGAATAGAATGTGGCACGAACTTCTCCTCGCGATCATCTGGATCAGATTTGGACTACGTCTGAAAGGGGTTACGAGCTCTACATTTAGTGCCGCGGGGCATGCTGGGAAAAGTGAACTCGATATGTACACTTGACTGTCACTGCAGCATTAATTGCCAATTTTTTAGTCTTAATGCCTCCTCCAGGAAGTCAGCTGGTCTTTTTTTTTTACTCTATTGCGATGTGATAAACATTGCTGTGACGTATATTTTTTATATATTTAGGTGTCAGAACACGGTGATAAATCAGCTAAACTGAAATCACGTTTGGCTACTTTTTCTGGCTCCAAAATAAAATAACGGCTGCCAGTTGGCTACTGTTCTGGCTACTTTGCTTAATTTTGTGGCTCTTTTTCTCTTCGAGGCTCTGGCAACCCTGGTCCAACGCTCACATTGGAATACTTCTCAAGCGCAGATTCTGTGAAACGGCTCTTGAAACGTAATGCAACTTTATAGAAGCATTTAATTCTGGGGATTAACGCGCCCAAAACGAAACCGAAGGCGTTAGTTTTCCATTAGCCTGGGGAAATATAGGAGGGGGGGGTCGACACAGCCACCATCGAGCAGGTGGGAAATCAAGCCGAACAAACTGTGCATCGGGAATGAGGCATAACGCAAACTAAATTTCGAGTTGTTACGATCACAGCTCGCGCGTTTTATTTTTACGCAGTGTTCATTCCAAAGACGTACCACATGACCGCAGCCGGTCACTGGATCTGCCAAGGTCTGCGGCCCTAAGTCGGGCTGCCCCGCGTACAAGCTCTGAGGTCTGTAGAAGGAGCGCACCCTCGCTACACGCCAGGGGCGTAGCCAGAAATTTTTTTCGGGGGGGGGGGGGGGGGGGGGGTCAACCATACTTTATGTATGTTCGTGCGTGCGTTTGTATGTGTGCGTGTATATATACGCAAGCAAATTTGAAAGATTTCGGAGAGGGGGGTGTTGAACCCCTCCCCCTCCCCCAACGCCCCTCCTACGCCGCTGCTACACGCTGTCTAGAGCAGGGGAAAACGCGGTATATTACTACTCGGGACCGGGTAAGGAACTACGTATACGACGACGCCATGCAAGTTGTGCGGCGCGCCGCGGGTTACCTTGAACGGCCGTTCGAACGGGACCGGTGAACGTGACGTGCTTCTGATTTCTCCGCGCGCACCGTGCCCGAATGCTTATACGCAGGATGGACGAGGGGACTTAATTGGACGCGTCATTGAAGCCCTCCTCTCCATCGCCCGTCGGTCATCCCCAGCTGGCTAACGCCTCTATGCGAGTGCGGTCTGGCTCGTGCCTTCCGATTTCGCGTCCGCGATGGCCATCGACTTTTCACGATACGTGCTACGTTTACAAGGCTCTTTTCGTTCGATCTCTCTCCGTCTCTCTCTCTCTCTCTTACAAAACCTAATTAGACGTCTGCTTGTTTCTTTACATTCTTGTGTAGGGAACGAGTTTTGGCAACATGTGCGATGCCCGCGATTCATTGTGGCTCATATATTTAACGATATGTACGTCACAAAGAGCGTTCAACTTAAATTGAGGACGACGCAGCGAGCAATGGAAAGGAAAATGATAGGTGTAACCTTAAGAGACAGGAAGAGAGCAGCGTGGATCGGGGAACAAACGGGGGTTAAGGATATCATAGTTGAAATCAAGAAGAAGAAATGGACATGGGCCGGGCACGTAGCGCGTAGGCAGGATAACCGCTGGTCATTAAGGGTAACTGACTGGATTCCAAGAGATGGCAAACGCGTGAGAGGGAGACAGAAAATTAGGTGGGCAGATAAGATTAAGAAGTTTGCATGTATAACGTGGCAGCAGAAAGCAAAGGACCGGGTTGATTGGCGAAACATGGGAGAGGCCTTTGCCCTGCAGTGGGCGTAGTCAGGCTGATAATGATGATGATGATGATGATGATGATGATGATGATGATGATGATGACCTATATGAAAGTCATGCCAGCTTAGAGCAAACAAATGAGAGCTGCACAAGCGCACTAGAGAAAGCTTCGTGGAAATAACAAGGAAATGTAAGTATTGATACATAATCAAACTGTGAAAAAACGATAACATCCACCAAGTGATAGAGTGAAAGAATGCAAAACAAATGTCGGATCGCGGCCGTGAACTATTCACGGAAGCGAATTGTGCCTCATTGTGCTTCGCAAGCTTCGCTTAAAAAAAAAAAAAAAAAAAGAATAGAGAGAAGCAAAGACACTCCCACAAACGCACACGCTCACACTGTATTAGTTGGCAGTTAGTGTATATTTCCTGATTGTTAAACCATCTGAATTCCTACTGCGACTTTGCGCGCCACCACTGCTCCAGCCTTGCTTTGATGTGCGGACTTCCGTATAATGCCATACCTGCAATGCCACCGCGGAGCGGGTCAAGCTCAGGGAATTCCAGGCGTCCCTCTAGCCTGCCACGTTCTTCCGCGGGTTCGCGTCCTTAAACCTATACATTATGATGGTGGGTGGTACGATAAAGTATATTCCACCGGGGACAGATTCCGCGACTCAGCGCATACCTCTACAACGCGCCCAGTTGGCCGCGGCGCGTATGCATCACTCATGTCGCAGAATGCGGAAACGCGTCGCCAAAAAGACCTCCGCGGACCAGTTTTCGCGCAAAAGCGCCGTTCTCGCGAAACATCTCGCCGTCTATATTTGATTGCACTTGCCCCTTATCTTGCGCCAACCGTTATTTAGAAATCGTATACGCATAGGCGTGCGCACGGGGCGCCCCCCCCCACTAGTGCCCTAAGAGGGGAGGGGGCACAAAGTCAGCCCCATACATTGACATAATAGGGAGGGGGGGCGCTGCTTTTCGGGGGGGGGGGGCGCAGTCAGCCCCATACATTGACTTAATAGGGAGGGGGAACGCTGCGGCGAACCTTCGCCCCCCCCCCCCCCCTTGAAGGGGAACCCTGCGCACCCTGCGCACGCCTATGCGTATACGAATCTGCGACGCGGCAATCTAATGTCTTTCTCGAAATCAACTGACCTGAGAAAACACTCCTGTACAGATATTTGGTGTGCAGGGCAAACTGAAACAGGGACGATGACAAAGAGAGGGGCAAGCGCAGACTACCAAATGAAGGTTTAATGTTTCGGTGTTTTAGCAGAGGCTGTAATAAAACATCGTTCACGCTACGGTAGTACCGTTTTGTGTTATATGCACCATGATCAGGAAGCGTTTTGCCTGGTCGAGTTGTTCAATCCATACAGTGACTTACTTGCGTCAATTTGCCTCATTGACAAGGAATTTAGTGTGTTGCGACGATGGCAAGAAAGATGATTGTGTACTATGTCCTTCACCGGGTGTCGTTGTAGGTGATACCGCCGTGCTGTACATGCGTTGTAAGGTTTCTCTTGGATAAATGCTTCTCTTCAATAAAGTCACATTTGTTAGTTCCAGTGGCGTTCGCGTCTGCCTCTTTCTCGTGTCCCGTGCTTTTGCTTGCTTTCTTCAAGTATCATGAACCAACTGGCCCAGATTTCAACTCTTCTCCACACAGTAACATGATTATGTCATTAGGTCTTATGTCATTAGGGCTTAGGATTAGGTCTTCCTGATTAAAATAGGGGCGTGGCGACAACGACGGCACGGCATTTCCGAACTTCATAATCAGCCGTGACTGCGCCCTCCGCAGGGCCAAGGCCTCTACCACGTTTCTCTAATTAACCCGGTTCTGCTCTTGGTGAGGCCACATTATCTCCGCGAACTTCTTAACCTCACGTGTCAAACTAACTTTATGCCTCCCGCTCGCGCACTGTCCTTCCATTGGAATACAGTCTTTCACCCTCAATGACCAGCGGTCATCTTGCCTACGCGCTTATCTTGACCAGCGGTTATCTTGCCATTTATTCTTCTTGATTTCGACTAAGATGTCTTCAACACCCGTCGGTACACTCACATAACCTGCTGTCTTCTCGTCCCATGAGTTTACGCCTATACTATTTTTGTTTTCATGGCTCGCTGCGCCGCGCCCTGAATTAAAGTTGAACCCTTTTCGTTAGCCTGTATGTTTCTGCCCCGCGTGTTAAGTACCGGTAAGATGCAGCTGTCATGTAATTTTCTCACGAGAAATACCGGTAAACTGTCATTAATGATTTCCGTACTTCGGTAAGCCAGCACCACTGAAACACCCTGTTAAAGGATCACATCACCAATTAGCCCAAACAATCGTCCTGCTTAGTTGTATGCAGATGACCTATGTTCCTCCGCTACCGTGCTCGTGAACTCAACCCTTCTCTCCCATCACCCTTCTCCTCCTTTTCTCTCCTTTTGCCATTCTCTTTCCCTCGTTCAGGGTAAACAACCGGACGTCTATCCGGAAGGCCCTGCCGCCTATCTTTGCCTCCTCTGTCTCTGCGATGGAGAATACTGAAAAATTTCCGTGACGAGCTTTCCCATGGGAACTGTAGCTAGTGTCATCATCACAATCATCATCATCATCATCAGCCTGTCTACGTCCACTGCAGGACAAAGAGCTCTCCCATGTTTCGCCAATCAACCCGGTCCTGTGCTTTCTGCTGCCACGTTATACCTGCAAACTTCTTATTCTCATCTGCCCACCTAATTTTCTGTCTCCCCCCTCACGCGTTTGCCATCTCTTGGAATCCAGTCAGTTACCCTTAATGACGAGCGGTTATCCTGCCGACGTGCTACGTGCCCGGCCCATGTCCATTTCTTCTTCTTGATTTCAACTATGATATCCTTAACCCCCGTTTGTTCCCTGACCCACTCTGCTCTCTTCCTGTCTCTTAAGGTTACACTTATCATTTTCCTTTCCATCGCTCGCTGCGTCGTCCTCAGTTTAAGTTAAACCCTCTTTGTAAGTCTCCAGGTTTCTGCTCCTTAGGTAAGTACCGGTAAGATGCAGCTGTTATATACCTTCCTCTTGAGGGATAGTGGTAGACTACCATTCATGATTTGATAATGCTTGCCGAATGAGCCCCATCCCATCCTTATTCTTCTAGTTATTTCACTCTCATGGTTCGGCTCCGCGGTTACTACCTGTCCTAAGTAGACGTACTCCTTTACAACTTCCAGTGTCTCGCCACCTATCGCAAAGCGCTGTTCTCTGCCAAGATTGTTCCACATTACTTTAGTTTTATGCATATTAATTTTCAGACCTACTCTTCTACTTTCCGTATCCAGTTCAGTAATCATAAGCTGTAATTCGTCTCCCGCGTTACTCATCAATGCAATGTCATCAGCGAATCGCAGGTTACTGAGATACTCTCCATTAACTCTTATCCCTAACTCTTCCCAATCTAGGGCCCTGAAAACCTCCTGTAAACACGCGGTGAATAGCATTGGAGAGATCGTGTCTCCCTGCCGTACGCCTTTCTTTATTGGGATTCTATCGCTTTCTTTATGGAGGACTATAGTGGCTATGGATCCGCTGTAGATTTCTTCCATTATGTTTATATAGGCTTCGTCGACGCCCTGATTCCGCAGTGCCTGCATGACTGCTGATGTCTCCACCGAATCAAATGCCTTCTCGTAATCTATGAAGGCTATGTATAGGGGTTGGTTGTATTCCGCGAATTTCTCTATCACCTGATTGATAGTATGAATATGGTCTGTTGTTGAGAAGCCTGTACGAAATCCTGCCTGGTCCTTTGGTTAATTGAACTCTAATGTCGTATTAATTCTGTTAGCAATTACTTTTGTAAATAGCTTGTAGACAACGGACAGTAAGCTGATGGGCCTGTAATTTTTCAGGTCCTTGACGTCCCCTTTCTTATGGATCAAGATGATGTTGGCATTCTTCCAAGAATCTGGTATCCTCCCTGTCGAGAGACACTTCGTATACAGGGTGGCCAGTTTTTCTAACATAATCTCTCCACCGTCTTTCAACAGGTCTGATGTTACCTGATCCTCACCAGCGGCTTTGCCTCTTTGCATTCCCTTTAGGGCTTTCTTTACTTCTCCTGTCAATACTGGTGGGATGTCAGATTCCTCTGGGCTATTATTGCTTCTTACATTATCATCCTGACTGTCTCGGCTGCTGTACAGATCTCTGTAGAACTCTTCCGCTACATCAACTATTCTATCCATATTGGTTGTGTCCTTGCCTTCCTTGTCCCTTAATGCATACATATGATTTTTGCCTATGCACAGTTTTGTCTTCATAGCTTTGAGGCTTCTTCCGTTCTTTAGAGCATGCTCAATTCTCTCCATATTATACTTTCTTATGTCGGCTACTTTACGCCTATTGATTAACTTGGAAAGCTCCGTCAGCTCTATTTTGTCTGTTGCATTTGAGGCTTTCATGGTTTGACGTTTCTTAATGAGGTTTTTCGTCTCTTGGGATAGCTAGTGTAATAATAGTTTATTATAGATAGGTAGAAGCATAGCAGCGCGTATTTAGTATTGTATTACATTGTTCTAAGATCGGATATAGCCAAGGACGGTCAACATCGCCAAACAGTATATATCATCACGCAGTGGTGCTATTATACGAACAGTTCGGTAGTCTTCCCACATACCATACAATAATCATTTATTCTCGAGTGTATATTTCGTCTTCACTAGAGTTCTATTTGACACTCAGTGTGTCCTGCTTACAATCACTAGGGTTTTTTTTCCCCAAATGTTAGCACTGAAAAAAATATACATATATTTCCTTTTTTTATTCTGGCCCAAAACTCCTCCTGAAACGTTTACTTTCTTATGGGAGAATGCTGCGCACATCAAGACATAAGCCGCCACGCTTGCGGACGACTTATTTTCTAGAACAAAACAGGCTAAAGCTAAAGAAAATCATACTGAAAGAACCAACAATAAGAAATACGTAAAGAGGAGCGATCTAGATAAGAAACTGCAGGATGTATAGCAGATCGAAGAGATAGCTCAGATAGTATCGTTTGATCTAGATGTGAGCATGATTCTTCACAGCGTATATATCAACGTCGTGAAGGCCTATAACGAATTCAGCCACCCTCCCCCGTATACCTACAACCATAAGCGTGAGCAGGTTTCCCCTGAGGGAAGGGGGGGGGAGCGAAGGTTCGTCGCAGCGCCCCCACTCCCTACTATGACAATGTATGGGGGTTGTCATTGCGCCCCCCCCCCCCTATCGCCCCCCACCTACCTATTACGTCAATGTATGGGGCTGGCTTTGCGCCCCCCCTTCTCGCCCCCCCGTGCGCACGCCTATGCCTACAACCATAGGCGTGCGCAGGGTTCCCGTTCAGGAAGGAGGGGGGGGGCGAAGGTTCCCTCGCAGTGCCCCCTCCCCCTCCCTATTAAGTCGACGTGTAGTGCAGATTTTGCGCCCCTCCTCTTAGGTGACTAGGGGGGCGGCCCCCTCCGCCCCCTAGTCAATGTATTGAGCATATTTTGCGCCCCCCTCACAGGTGACTAGGGGTGGGCGGCCGCCCCCCCCCCCCCCTGCCCCCCTCGTGCGCACGTCTATGCCTACAACGATCGGTATGCGGCGCCCTTTATGGTTACGCGACAGGGTCGCGTCCTCCATCAGCGCTCGTCAGGCGATAATGGCTCCCAAGGTAGCCCGCATGTTGCCGAGCAACTTTTTTCTTCCGTACGCGCTTCAAAACAGCCACCGCGATCGCGCGCCCACGCATTCGAGGGAGAGAGAGAGTGAGAGGACGAGACTAGACGAGACGAAAGAACACAAAGAAACGCACGCAGCGTCCTTGACTGCAAAGGAAGCATACCAGGTCTAGACTAGTCTATCTACGTGCCTTACCCGAGCGCGCGGTCGGCAGCAATAATTTCCTCTCCGCTTACGACGGAAATCAATCTCGAAATGAAAAAAGATCTGCGGACAAAGAAATTAATAAAAAGAAAACGAGGGTAGAAGGACGAGCGGCGCAAAACAATGACGACTAAAGCGGCAGGAAAATAGAAGGGATGTAGGCGGGTTCTTCGTACGGGAGCCGCGACGAATGACGAATTTATTATAATACGGCGCCTCGCTCCGTTGTTCGTCGGCGTTACGCTCCGCGGAACGTGTTTTTCCGTCTATGCCTTTCTATTTATAAATAGCAATGGTGAGGGTTAACTGTATAGTAGCGAGTGGGCTGGACGTAGGGGTTGGGGCGGTTTGGAGCTAGCAACAATACGTGGCGTGGCCGTGAATGCCGTATTAAACTACTGTCGCTATACAGCGCACGCGTACACCAAAGAGGCCTTGAATATAGATATGCGGGAAACGAGATGTCTGTCGACACCGCTGACGAAGGGTCAAGTTCGAGCGGCGTTGCCGGACCTGTCGGGCTATTCGCGGTATGCGATAAAACGACTACATTACGGCCGATTGTTTAAGTCTAAATGCGGGCCGGGACGGGTTATGGAGCGTATGGCGATGTTAAAGGTGGGGGCGCAAGAATGCACCAGCTAGGCATCTGATGTGTAGACGATTTGCAGAGCGATTGTCAGAATATCGCTGGCGTCAAGGCTAGAAGATTAGCACGCATTTACGAATTGATTGATTGATTGATTGATTGATTGATTGATTGATTGATTGATTGATTGATTGATTGATTGATTAATTGATTGATTAATTGATTGATTGATTGATTGATTGATTGATTGATTGATTGATTGATTGATTGATTGATTGATTGATTGATTGATTGATTGATGCTAACGACGACACGTTGTGGGAGAGGGCACAGTTGACCACCATAGCTTTTTTAGCGTGCACAGAAATCGATGACGATACTGGAAAGTTCCTGCATTCTGCTCTCGTCAAAACTAGGGAGCTACGTTTGGGATTCGAACCTACAGCTTCATGTCACACGTATTAATTGAGGTACCGTTAATGCCACGGAGTAACAGACTGCAAGTGCAATAACTTCAGTCCAAAAAATGTAATCGATTACAGTTTGTAATCACTGCCTCACGAAAGTAGCTAATGATGAAGCAGCTAAAAAGTAATTCTCGCGTTACTTTTCTTCTAGTTGTATGCGTCAAGCATCAATTTTCCTATATTCGATCACGCCAGGAAAGTTATGCTTGACACGATCTCGCCTGAAACAGGACGACTCCACAGTTAGACAAATCCCGCAGTTTGGCGATGTCCAGCTCTAAAACTTTCACTCCTATGGAAAGTCGCGTTCTTTACTTAGAGCGAACGGTCTAAAGAACTTTTGTTCTGCGCAAGACTTGTTCACGCCTTGCGCTATAGACTATTTTACGGATGGGTTTGAGTGCCGCCATATTGGGCTGTTAACCTTTGTCTTTGGCATCTTTAACAACTAAACGAACTGGGTTACGGTAGATGCATACGTATGAAAACGGTTTGGTTGGTGCATACGATGTTTTATGGCCCTTATTAATTCACGTCGCGATGTACAAAAACAAGAAAACATCGGCTTAACAGCCCAAGATGGAGGCGCCCAGATGTCTTATGGAAAATAGTCTATACACTAGGATGATCATGGCCCTACAAGCCCCAAATTTCACCTGTGTTGATTCGCTCCTTTCTGGTCGTGACCATAGCAACTCGCCCAGGTCCGTTTGCTTCCTCAATGCAAGACTGGGCACCCGTCTGACATTAGAATGATGCTTTGATCAAATTTCTGCATGTGCAACAGGTTTTTCTGTCCTCCAATATCCTGGTATACGAGTAGGAAAAAAACGCATGGCCAGTGCTGATTACAGCTAAGACTAATGTTCATCGAACAAAAGTCTAAACGAATAAAAGAGAGACCACCGTGCGCCCTAATGGTAAATGCATCCGGACGTCACGGAGGACGACCACCGCTCGCAACCTTCGTCACGATGATCCGCAGATGCGCGGGGTCAAAGATTCGCGCACCATCAAGAATCAACTACGGCAATTAGTGCCTCATTTACCGGCCGTTCGGCAACTTGATACCCTAGAGCGAGCTACTGGACCTTTAAGGCTAACGTCTTTCGGCACGCACGTTACCATGGTCGTCGTCCGCCAACTTCGTCTCTCCATAATAATAGTGGCCTTAGTGCACCGCATATAGAATGGAACCTAAGACGCGTGATCGGCTTCTACATGGGACGTGTTCCAATATTCCCCGTGGTCGGCTAGATAGATAGACAGCTAATCGGACGAAGGCGATCTTAAGTCTTTAAAAAAATGAAATAATTGTCGGGGTTTTACGTCCAAACAATAAAGTTAATTTCCTTCCTCAATAGAGTTTCCTTCCTTACGTCCAAAAATCATGATATGGTTATGAATGACGCCGTGATGGAGGTCTCCGGAACATTGGATCACCTGAGGTTACTTAACGTGCACCTAAATCTAAGTACGTGGACCTCTAGACATTCCCCTCCATCGAAATGCGGCCGCTACGGCCGGGATTCGATCCTGCGACCTTGGGATCAGCAGTCGAGCATTCTAACCACCAGACCACAGCGGTGGATCCCATCTTAAGTCTTGTTTCCACTCATCAAGAGATCGGCAAGAAAGGCAGTTTCGGTAAGACAGCAGCGGAGTCAGAAAATTGTGCCAGCTATACTCTGCCCTCCGAAAAAAAAAAATAGCGAGCGACTCGTGGGAGCGCTCGGAAACTCTTCAGTGAAGGTATTCCAATCACAGGAATAGGCTATCAATTTTTTTTAAAGCGCGCAATGTAATCTACTTCGAGTTCTGCTGTAACTTTGATCACTGAAAAGGAATATAAGAAACGATGATTATACGTGCCTCCTTGTGTTTTCTCTTGTCGACGCTAGGTGATGTGACATCACACAGTCGTCATCCAGCAGGCTCCGTTAAGCGGACGACTCGGGCTTGACGCTGTCTTCTAATCTGTCAGGAGGAAGAGGGGAAGAGAAACAAATTTATCGACACCGATATGTGGGTCACGTATCAACTTTATTGGCCCCAAGAACTGGGTCAAGTGTCAGCTAGAGTACGATGGCCAGAATTATCAGACACCCATGATTTCCCTTTCATTTATGTTAGAGAGATTGACGTGAATGCGTTTTAGTTACACCTAGAAAGGAACCTTACACACCTCAAGGCTATGTTCGGTTCCCGCTTACGCCATTAGCCAGAAGCCAGCCGTTATGTATACAATGGCCGCTGGCTCCTACAACCAAGCGCGTGAGCGGTTACCGAACGTTCGCAAGCCGAACAAAGATCGAACGCGCAGAGAATCCGTTCCCCTTTGAACATACATCTTACAATCAGTGGCGCCTTCTTGGACGACGTTTTGTTCCGCAGCAATAATCGTCATCCATCTTTTAACGCCACGCACCCGGAGCTTTCAGATCACGACCGACGTGTCCGTTATAAGACTGACCTAGCATTATTGGTGGGAAAGTGTCGAGCGGCGAGTATGGACTATTTTACGGACGGGTTTGAGCGCCGCCATGTTGGGCTGTTAACCTGTGTGTTTTGTATCTTTAACAACTAAATGAACAAATTACTGTAGACGCATACGCATGAAAACGGTTGGGTTGGTGCACACGATGTTTCATGGCCTTATTAATTCACGTCGCGAGATACGAAAACAAGAAAACATCGACTTAACAGCCCAAGATGGCGGCGCCCAGATGTCTTGAAAGGCAAGCAGGCCAGAAAAAAAATTATAGTAGGGTGACGTCAAATACTCCGCAATGAGTGCATACTGTAGTTTCGCTGCGTCTTTTACTTTCCTTTGCCTGACAGTGCAGTGGCTTCTTAGCGAAACTCAAGAGCGGTGCGCTTAGGAAGGGGCGCGTGTGCGGTGGGTGCATGTGCGCAACTTTGGCATGAACAAAGAGAAGGGGAATTTTAGGGGCTCGTTTTTCTTAGTTACGCGCACTATTAATTATAACTAAGATTTCTCATTAGCTTCATTGGCATCAGGCATTATTTATTGCCTGTTAGTTATCATTATGATTGGAATGCGTCATTTCTGACGTAACAAGGCCTTCACTCGATGGCAGGAGATGGACCCGTTCCCTTCCATATCCGTGTCTTTTTAGTGCCCGCTTGCATCTTCCAATGATGCGTGTGCACATCTCGTCTTTGCGTCTCACTTAATTCAAGAAACAATACAAAAGTGACGCAGCCAGTCTCGAGATATTCCGCCTCTCCGGCGCACAAATCGCGCGTAACCGCCGCGAGCGTACAACTGCGCAATATAAGACGACATGAAGGAAACAAAAGGAGCTCGTCGCATTCGCGATCAGGAGGTCCAGGAGAGGGGGGGGTTCCTCCATCCCATCTAAACGACTCGTCGTTACGTTTTCTGGGGAATCGCGCGCAAAACCTCCACGACGTCTGATAGGCATCGGCTTTCGGGGATGCGGCGTGGTTTCGTTGCATCTAGGCGCTCCCGGTCGCCGCAGGCACGAGGACTACATAAGATTCTTCAAGGTTGGCGAAAGACAAAAGGAAAAGAAGAAGAAGAAAAGGCTTGCGTAAAAAGGACATTAGGACAACAACACCGCGCTTGGAGGCACGGCCTGATCGCCGCGTAGGGCCGAATCGATTCCGTACACCGTCGTCCCGCGTATGCAGACATCGCGGTCGATGGAGACGTGAACGTCGTCGTCGACATCGTGAAGGAGCAAGGCCGCGGTTTGCACGCTCGCGTACGTGGGACGCCTATATAGATGATGACAACGACTGTATGTGCGCACATGCGCACGCACATATATGCGTGGCAAGGTCGCTGGAGGGGGGGTGGCAAGCGGGTTTAGGTCGGACCATTATGGGGAGAGAAGGAGTGAGAGTGAGCGAATTCGACTGGCGAAAGCCATCGGAGAAAACCTCGTACAATGGCGGCCGTGGAGCTACCGTGAACGAAGAACTGTACGTGGAAGGATGACAATCGGTTCAATCGACGGAAGAGGCGCAGTTGTGGCACGCGAGAACTGCTCGCAAGTGGGCCCTGCCTTCTTCTTTCTCTTCTTCTTCTTGTGGAAGTTGTTGCTTTGTGTACCCCTCTCTTGTTGTTGTTGTTGTTGTTGTAGTCGTTGTTGTTGTCGTCGTTGTTGTTGTTGTTGTGTCGCCTCCTCTTGTTGTTGTGGTCGTCGCGGTTGTTCTTTCGTGTCCCCTTCCTCTTCGTCTTCTTCATTCTGCAGAAACTACGAAACTGTTTGGTGAATAGCCGAAGGTCTAAATCTGAAAGGCGATGATTTGTATACAACACGTCCACGACTCGAACCCAGAGCGGAATCGGTCTTCTCGTCGCTTCCCATGCTTCAAGTCTCTCTGCTCTACGGTCTCCTTATATGTTGTTCTTCTTGTTGTTATTCACGTGTTTCCAAATGTGCTTCTTTCCCATCGCAGAAGGAGAGGGATAGAGAGATGAAATAACACACGCAGTTGTCGAATGATCCATCTTCATCTGGGGTGGTCCGCCTCTCCGTACACGTCTTCTTTTGAAACGCCACCGCTGCAGGGCCATTTTCGGTTCGTATTCTTCCTCGTCTGATTATTGAGTTATTCACCTTTCAGCGCGGTGCGGTTCTCGGGAGATACGTCTCCATCTCCTCTCCTTCGCTCAATCTTCTTCTTCTTCTTGCTCTTCCGGTATGAAATCGAAGAAGACGGAGCACGCATTTTTCGGTACAGGCAGACACGAGATGCGCCCGTGTGCGCGCTTTATACGAATCGGGTGAGGCGAATGGGGTTCCCCCTCGATGCTATTGCTTCGACAAGTTCTGGCAATGCACTGCAGCCAAAAAAAAAAAAAGAAGATCGAGGAGCCATTCCACTCTGCGAAGGTGGTTGACCAAC
Source organism: Rhipicephalus appendiculatus (assembly GCA_030522465.1). Classification (NCBI taxonomy): domain Eukaryota; kingdom Metazoa; phylum Arthropoda; class Arachnida; order Ixodida; family Ixodidae; genus Rhipicephalus; species Rhipicephalus appendiculatus. Next base: position 21,515 of record JALIZH010020794.1, on the reverse strand, counting down.
GAACCAACGGAGGCCAGATACTAGAGGCCCGTGCACTGCGTGACGTCAGTGCAAGTTGAAGAACTTAATAATAATAATAATTAATATCTGGGTTTTACGTCCCAAAACCACGATATGATTATGACAGACGCCGTAGTGGAGGGCTCCGGGAATTTTGACCATCTGGTGTTCTTTAACGTGCACTGACATCGCAGAGTACACGAGCCTCTACCATTTCGCCTCCATCGAAATGCGATCGCCGCGGCCGGGATCGAACCCACGACCTTTGGGTCAGCAGCCGAGCACCGTAGTCACTGTTCCACCGAGGCGGACACAAGTTGAAGAACAAAAGACGGTCGAAATTTCCGAAGTCCTCTACTATAACATCCCTTATTATCATATCGTGGTTTTGGCACGTTTAACCCCGGATATTATACTTATATCATTTGACTACCGAAGCTGGCACATCCCACAAGGTTGTACAACAATCATTCGCTAATGGTAGTGAGGACATGTTTGTGATTACTGTGGTGTACAATGATTGGTTCGATTACTGCATTAGACAGATTCATGCCCGAAGTTATATCATGGCCTCCGAGATTAGCCGGCGGCGCGTAACGGGCGCGCCGCCGGCTAATCTCGGAGGCGAGGGTTATATATACACGAACGCTGCTGTATGACTTGGGTTGGTGAGGAACTACAAATCAAACTCTTGTAGCGCAAACTGAGCGAAGCATTTCTCGCCCGGTTTTAATACGCCCACATTGAATTTTCCAGCGACGATGACAGAGTAGCAGGAGCCTTTAAAATGCGTTTTTCTCAAGATCCATTTTTGGGCAACTTCTTGAGTTTGGACATCATGTTTTTGGTACTTCAGATAGCGCGACCGGGATGAAATTACGCTCACATATTCCTTACCATGTGACGGGTGCAAGTATTTCCTTTAAAACTTGATATCGCCTGTATAATTATTACGAACTTAAAGTAAGCAATTAGTGTGGGCTGAGGATTCTAACAATTCTCGCATTACAATTTCTCGTGACCAACAAAATGTTTTTTACGCACTTTCATGATAGTTATTTGCATTCTACAGTTAATGTGGAGCGATATGAGCCATTAATGGCTCAGTACAATAAAAGTTTAGTGGCATAAAAAGTTTGTCCAAAACGAACTATGCTTTACACATTGTCATGGCACAAAACGAAAACTGTAAAACTTACTATAAAACTAATTACATACTTGAAATCAGAATAAAAGCCTATATATACAGCAAAAATTTCATTGCTCTAGGCTACAGATTAACGCAACTTTTTTTTCCGAATCGCATCTCCCTTAATATTTTCCCTCTCAACCTACCCCTTCCTTGTCCAGCAGTGTGGCGTAGCATGCTGGATTTTTAATTCTGGTCCATTTCCCTTCCTTCCACCCTTCATATTTGTCCCTTTCTTGACAAACCATTCGCTGCGCTCTTGCATAATGTTGACAATGTCTCCTCCATCTTCAAACTGCACGAAAGGTCGCAAATGCTGTGCAGGAGTATAAATCTCCTTATTATCTTTTTTTTTTTTTTTTTTTTTTTTTTTTTTTTTGCGTCATGCGTTCGATACCTACGGGCACTGGCGTAAATCTAGAAAAATCACAAGGGGGGAACACAAATCAGACCATGGCGGCCATTTTGTTGTCTAAATATGGGTTGTATTTTTAGTTACATAAGAATTAAATCATGCTTTGAAATAAAATTTTAAAAACGAGCATGGGGTCCGACCTCGAGTAATTGCATTGTTCCATTCAGTCGTCTTTGAACCGGTCGAGTGGCTTTTGCGATTTCCGTAGTCACACAGCTGAGGGGGCATTGAAGATAGGTACGGACTTAAAATTAATCAGCCTTTAAATAAAGTTGAATACGCTATACTTAACTGTCCAGAAACTCAAATGAATTAAGTTCTAAAGCTAATATCTCAAAGGGGGACACTTGCAAGGGCTGTCCCCCCCCCCCCCAGCCTCAACACAAGGGGGGTCCGGACCCCCCCCTGACCCCCCATGATTTACGCCAATGCCTACGGGTCCCCGCCATTCATTTCAGAGGGCAACGAACCCCCCCCGTCCGGGGGTTAACAACCGGCGCGCCACTGTTTGCGCCGCGAAGTTACGGCTGCGCGATGCCGAAATTCCCAGCACGCAAGGTTGCCCCGAACGCGTCGAGAGCACGCAGTCAAACAGCGCACGCGCACGTATAGGCTGAGGCCCGGTTGTGTGAGGAGACTCCTTCAATCTCACGGAGGTCTAAAATAAAAGCTTTTTCATGCGTCATTGGTTTATGCAAAGAGCTTTTCAAGTTTCGTAGAGTGTTCAAGTGTTGCAGAGAGTTTTACTGCAGATGTCCTGCAGGCTGCGAAAATAATTCGTTTTCACAGCGATGCTGTCTTTGCCTACTATGTGCAGTAATAATAGTAGTAGCAGCAGCAGCAGCAGTAGTAGTAGTAGTAGTAGTAGTAGTAGTAGTAGTAGTAGTAGTAGTAGTAGTAGTAGTAGTAGTAGTAGTAGTGGTATCTGTTGTAGCAGTATAGTAGAAGCACTAGTTGTAGCAGTAGTAGAAGCACTAGTAGTAGTAGTAGTAGTAGTAGTAGTAGTAGTAGTAGTAGTAGTAGTAGTAGTAGTAGTAGTAGTAGTAGTAGTGGTATCTGTTGTAGCAGTATAGTAGAAGCACTAGTTGTAGCAGTAGTAGAAGCACTAGTAGTAGTAGTAGTAGTAGTAGTAGTAGTAGTAGTAGTAGTAGTAGTAGTAGTAGTAGTAGGCGCCACGCAGGTCACATCACGTGGCCGGGGGGGCGGAGGGGGGGGGAGTGAATAAAGAAATAAATAAAACGAAACGAATGTGGTGATGATGCTGTAAATGAGACTAAGATGTCTTAGTCTACCACCACATACTCATCGTGCGCTTAGAGCTTCGCAGTCCGACTGTGTTCACGGCATAGAACTGGCTGCAATTTTTTTTTCTTTTTTTTACCTACACCACGCGGTACTTATATTTTTGACGTCAACTACATACATTGACCTTGACGCAGCGCCTGTAGTGTTCCACGTGCAACAATATGCGCTTTGCAGGCCCCGATGGCATTTACCAGAAACAGTATAATAACTTGTTTCTGTGTTACTTCTGTATGGGTCCTATTGTAAAACCGTTCCGTGTTCCAACCGGTTCAGGTGTTTGGGCAGGCAAACATCCGCAGCACATGTTAAAGGAACACCATACAGAAGCCTGCTCTGGGATGGTTCATTGCATACTTTTTTGATGTTGTATAGCATTCCGTAATGCGATCATTTCGCATACCATATCTTCGTAGTTCAGGGATTCTTTCCAATAATGTTTTCGTCGTATCGTTTATAGAGTTGCTTCAATACTGTTGTGTAATTTTTTGTCATTTCCTCTCTTTCTATGTAGTAATTATCTTTGCCTAAATTGAGATAGCAGCTTCTTTATTTATTCCAGCGCTTATGTTGTGTGTAAAACACCTTCTATTGTCATCACGTGCTGTGAACATCTGCAACTGTGCTCCGTTTGCATCCCTCCCATTCTACTTATTATCTTAGTCTCCTTCCCTGCCGCCCCATGTAGGGTAGCAAGCCGGATATATTCTCGCTTAATTATCGATACACTTAATTATCAATACACTTAATTATCGATATACTTAATTATCGATACACTTAATGATCGACTAGTCCACCTATCCATGCTATTGCGAATATTTCTATTTCAATTTATCTATCTCTATCTCGTTTTAGACGATCGTTACACAGCGGACTGTTCAACAAGTGCTGAAGACTCAGCCCAGGCGCGCCAAAGCAGCCAAGGCAAATAGTAAAGTCGTCGCGAGAAAAACAGACAGTTCACACATCTCTCGCAATATCTTCGTCAGCCGCCCACCTTAGCGCTCCTTGCTCGTGTACGTATAAGGCGCGAGACCGGTGTTCACGCGCGTAGAGGACGCGTGGGTGCAGCTGGCGTTTTGCTCGCGTACGACACATTTCGCAACCGAGTCCAGAGAGAGAGAGTGTGTGTGTGTGTGTGTAAGAGAGACAGAGAGAGAGGGGGGGGAACGGAGGCAACCTTGACGGTCCTAAACGTTCGAAGACCCTCGAAGCGCGCGCTCAAGAAAGGTAAAACCAATAAAAGTGATCGGCACCGATTCGCAGCGAGGCATTCCCTTGACTTCCGAGTACGCCGTTTCGTCAGCGCGATAGGTATAATTACAGAGGCACCCACGCGGTGAGGGCCTCTTATATGGACCGTAAAGGGCACTATTAAGTTAAGCCGTATTTTTTTTTAATTACTCTCGCGAGATGGTGAAACGAGAGAGCGCTTGTCTTGTCTTGACCTTGTCCGGTGTTCGTTTACTTTCACTTTCACTTTCATTCCTTAAAGACCCCACTAGGGGGGTATTACATAAGGGGTGGGTTACAAGATATACAACATGGTGAACACTTTTTTAGCGCTACAAAAAATTACGCTAATGGAAGAGATAGAAGATAATAGAAGACAGTTTAAAATAGTATGTACCTCGCGCTCTTAACTTATGTTTTCTTAGTCTATTTCGTACTTTCCTCCAATTTTTACTTCCTTAATGTATCTTGTATTTTCATTTATTTGAGTGCATTCCCAGCGAGGAATTCGCAGCTAGGCATGGCTGGATTTCTTAATTTTGTATTACTTCTGTATGACAGAAATTATACAAAATGTATCATTATGATATATTGTACAGTTTCTAACAAATATACACTGTTTGCTTTAACTACCACTGCCTTCTATAACACACAAAAATGATATTGCTTCATGGATCTACTCCCCGTATGTAATACTTCTTCGAGTCCCTTTGAGAAGTATCATGAAAATAAATAAATAAATAAATAAATAAATAAATAAATAAATACACTTAAAATTAGAATGTGAAAAACATTTATACAGTCTAATGCACCACTTGATAAACCTGACCATGAACTTTAATGTTGCTTGAAAACAGAGAATCATTCAAGGAAGCACAAACAAGAAGAGGCAAGACAATAATAAAGCGTCTACACCACGGATATATGCGTCACTAATTAGTAAGCTATTTTGGCGCGGGAGTAGTGCCAAAACGCAATTTGTTAAAGTTCCATGCATTCCAAGGTTCGCTTTTTAGTACCAATCTATAACGCATGTACGGCCGCGCACGTAAGTAAAAGTATTAATAATAATAATAACTGAACGCTCTCGACGCTCTTCCGATGCACTTGCTAATGAAGAAGTTGTCCAGCATTACAACCGTCAGATAGGCCAAAGTCCAAAGTGTTGTAATGGCGGAGGAAAAAAGAACAAGTTCGCGACCTTGTCAAGTTATGCATATTTAACACGTTTGTTAGCGATGAGCAAGGCTGCGCCCAACTCGGAGTGGACGGCTCTTGTTATTTAACTCGATGGCTGCACCTTTACTAACCTTACGGCGACCCCACAATCGCTGCGCTGGTGCTTTAACGAGAGAAGCCGTGTTAATAAAAGTACTCACGCTGCTTATTAATTTCCATCAGTTTCAAGGCCGTTATTTTTATTACTCTCATTAATTTATGCGTCGAAGGCGCAAAAGCCAATGAAAGTGCTACAGAAATACCAAAAATGGCTGCAGATCCACGAAGTGAATGCTGCTGATGGGGCGCAGCAGTGGGCATCGGATCATGAATCGTGGCCTTCTATTTTGTTCTGGTTAACAGCCTTTTATTTTGTTCTTGTTAACCTTTTGTTCTGCCATATGCTTTGATTGGCGGGCTATTAAATGTCAGTGTTTTCACGGTGTTGTGGCCTTTTATTTCGTTTGTTTTTATAAACCATATGCGCGCTGTGTACGCTCTGTAGACGGTATTGCGCACAGATGTTTCGCACCTGCGCTTCGACTAGGGACTACGGCGAGCCTCGACGACAACGGTTTTTCGTGAGGGCCGAAGGAGCTTCGCCCCTAAAAGTCAACAGTTTGCGAAGCTATAGTCATTAAGTTGCGAAGTCATAATACCATTCGAAGCAAAACGCACGTAGACTAAGGACCAATCTACGTTCAGCGCGAATCATACTTGCGCAACGGTCAAGTGGCAAGATGCCGAGTGCACCGTGCGCGAGCGTCCGCAGCAACTACATCTATACGTAATTGTACCTATTGTGCTGCAGGTGCTTTCGTATTACAACGCATGCACTTAGCACACGGCATGTGCGACGTCGTTCTCTGCTTGCTTTTTCGTGAATGGTGGATACAAGATGGCCATGTCATGATAATTCTATAAACAAACACAAACACACACACACACGTGACACACGCGTTACACACACGTGTCACACACACGCGCAGGCGCACACGCGCGCACGAACACATAGACACACACACACACCGTCAGATCAGTTATCGTCCCTTCATCTTGTGTTCAGTCAAAATGTTGTGCTGTTTCTTTTCCCTGCGGCTGAGCAGTCATAGTATGGCGTATGATCGATCATGTTTTCAGCTCCCATAGCTGCATCATTAGAGATATATTTATATACCAATGAGCTTTTTACAGAATATTCATTTGCGGCGGATGCTGAACAGCGCGGTAAACACCATGCATGCGCTCTCTTTACAGCCTGTCAAGGTATTAAGAAAGCAAGGCTATGCTAAATTACACTCTAACGACAGCGCACACCGCATCCGGCGTCGGCTGCCCACTTCCGACGTCTTGCAGCGCTCGTGTTGATCTCAGCACGAGAGTGAGAATGTAAGAGAGAGAGGCGGTAGCGTTGTGCACGCTCGTGTTTATCTCAAAGAGAGAGAGAGAGGCAGCAGTGATCGAGGCGTTCCCTCCTCCTCCACAGCCTACGGCCACTATACGGCGTCTTGCGTGCGCTGTAGTGGCGACCCAGAAAGGCAGCAAGGCGTGGGACGAAAATCTACTGCCGCCGCCACCGCATGCATCGCGGCGCCCTTCCAATGCTCACCGGCGGCGGCGCACTCGACTGTGCGAGGTGCGTGGTGGTGCGTAACTATTGCGTCTCTCTCAAGGAGATGCAACCCCCCCCCCCCCCCGCCCCCCACTTTCCATTAACTTAACCCTTTCGTTTGTTCTTGGTCCATTCGAAAGTCGTTTGCGACGATAGCGCCTCCACTGGTGCAGTGAGCCGCCGAACGACCAATTGCTGCGGGAGCGCGTCGTTAATTCGGTTTTGTTGCGAATACGAAATCAGTGGCGTAAATCATGGGAGGGGGGGGGGGGTCAGGGGGGGTCCTGACCCCCCCTTGTGCTCAGGCTGGGGGAGACACCCCTTGCAAGTGTTCCCCCCTTGAAATTTCTCTTTCAAACATCATATATCTGAACGGCTTGACAGTTAGGTATAGCGCATCCAACTTTTTGAATGACTTTATTTTTTTGTAGCAGCTACCGGCCTGTTAAATACCCCGCAGCTGTGTGAGACTATTGAAGTTGCAACCGCCGCTTGATCGGTTTCAGAAGAGACGCAATATAACAATGCAATTACGCGAGTTGGGAACCCATGCTCGTTTTTCAATTTGGTTTCAAGGCATGGCTTTAATTTTTGTATCAGTAAAAATAAAGCCTAAATTACTAACAAAAAACAAAATGGCCGCCATGGCAAGATGTGTGCCCCCCCTTGAGATTTTTCCGGATTTACGCCGTGAAGTTTATCGATCGATTAGCCTGTGTATCCAAAAGATGTGCATACACTGTGGCCTCGGAGCCAATGGTCATCAGGAGCTCTCGGATGTGACACGGAGGCAGCTAGAAGAAAACATTCAGACCTTTACTGCGCTAAGCTCTAGCGAGAGAGATAACCATTTTAGGGGCGAAGCTCCTTAGGGTGTGGGTCTGTCCCTCCTCTGTAGTAGTAGTAGTAGTAGTAGTAGGTAGGTAGGTAGGTAGCCACGTGTAGTGGAATGTACCCACTCCACGTGATAAAGATGACGATGACGCAGTATAGTGGAATGTACCCACTACACGTGATAACGATGAAGTATAAGCGCGTTCCAGTATAGTTGAATGTACCCACTACACGTGATAACGATGAAGTATAAGCGCGTTCCAGTATAGTGGAATGTACCCACTACACGTGATAACGATGGCGATGACGCTGATGACCATGAAGTATAAGCGCGTTCCAGACCCCACATTCTCTTTCTGCCATGGATGAAAACGATCGAGCTTCGCCCACTCATCATCATTCACTTCGTGGATATGACGTGATTTTTTTAATTATTAGCTCGGAGGTGCTAGCCTGGTTCACCGCCTGGATTGCTAGTCAAGTTGTCGACTGTTGACTATGATTACATATACACACAACTAGCATGCTCGGTCACGCACACCCATGTGCACAAAAGAGTCGTTGATAAGGGTTCGTTAAGGTGTGCATATATCCCCAAAATACCAACAGCGCTTTTGTATTGCGCATCGCACAGCCGCTGCTGTGCCAAGGGCTGAGAAGGTGGCGCAGCTCCAAGCTCGAGCCTCGTTGCAAATGCAGTGCAGCCGTGATAATCAACTGACTGGGGCGTATGGCTCTGTTGCCATCAGGCATCACAGGCCCTGGCCGATTGGGATAGTTGTCGTACAGCATATGTATTATCCATGTGTTAGCAAGTCCTGCGGCAGAAGCTGTCGCTGGGATCCCATGTTTTTAGATCGTGTTATTTGGTTGCTCGAGATTCCTGTCCACCCTCTGTTCTCGATAAGATACTAAGGGCAGCCCAACTTCGTTTCAACCCTTGGTAGTTGACGACGTTTAGCAGCTTGGGTGACAATATTAGCGGCGGCAGAAACTTACCAAAACAAGAAACTGAGTTCGGAAAGCAACCGACAGCATAATTATAAATTTATACTGGCAAAATCTCAGCTAAAAAAACGAGGCGAAGTTTACACTAGCCGGGCAAAGTGTTGATCTTAGGGGTTTAACGTTGCCTTCTTGGCTGATGCTAGGTCCTTCCTTGGCGTAGACAAAGTAGAGTAGAACCACAGCTTTGGACAGACCATGCAAAATGTCCAAACTCCAGCGCCAGAACTAACGTGCGAAGCTGGCTGTGGCTCCCCCGGAAAAGCGCGGGCCTTTCGTCGCTCGTACTCGGCTCGCGCCCAGCCGCGACACCCGGCGCAGCGGCTGCGCGGACTGTCTCCGTCGGTGGGCGCGGCTGCTAAGCAACGGCGCAGAGGGTTTTCTGCGGACATCCGACGTTTTACCTCGAGTTTTAAGAGTATCGCTCTATAAAAAAAATGAAAAAAAAAAGGCATGCAACCCGGAAATATTACGTGCTTGGATGTCACTAACAAGTTCGCGGTCGGACAGGCACGATCTAGGCGACTCGTCGAATCATTCCTTTTTTAATCGATTTGTAATTGCAAGGCGTAATAATCAGCAATAAAGGCAGATAGGGGGGGGGGGGATGTCAGTTGTCATCATCTTTTCCTCATTTGACTGGATCCGCGATAAATCTTATCTCTACATCTCCGTTTGTGTGTGAGAACGATTTTAATTGTCCGGTGAGATGGTCTTGCCTTGCAATCGGGCAGTACACGGACGCTCCAGAGAGGTTCGTGGTTTAGTAATAATAATACGTCAATGGTTCAATAAGTTGGCACATTGCAGGAATAATAATATCTGGGGTTTTACGTCCCAAAACCACGATATGATTATGAGAGACGCCGTAGTGGAGGGCTCCGAAAATTTCGACCATCTGGTGTTCTTTAACGTGCACTGACATCGCACACTACACGGGCCTCAACCATTTCGCCTCCATCGAAATGCGACCGCCGCGGCCAGGATCGAACCCGCGACCTTCGGGTCAGCAGCCGAGCACCGTAACGTTACCGCTACGCCACCGCGGCGGACGGCACATTGCATGAGTGAACGTTACTGCTCTGCCGCACTTCCGCTCGTCCCTCACGCTGCAAAAAGAAAACAGTATCAGTAATCATAATAAACAGCGATAGAAAAAACGCGTCCAACATTCGTGAAATGCGTCGCTCTTCCGTCAAAACATCCGTCGGCACCGAGGGCTCGTCCGAGCAACGTATTAACGAAGTTAAACATCACAACAGTCACATACGGCGTTAATTGTCTCACTCCTGACTGTCGACTCACTTCCGCAGTCACCTCCGGGCAGCCCCGATGAAAGAACCTCGCGCGCTTTATCTCTTTTCCTGTAACAGGACTATTTGCACGCACTACGTGGACGAGTTCCGTATATATAAATACACGGAACTCGCCGCGACAGTTTCCCGTCGGAACACTCGCGTGCACGCATTCGCTTGTCACGCAACGTGAAGGGAGTGTTCACGTGCGCACTGAATGTGTGGGTATAACTACAAGCACGCAACTGCATGTAACTGATGTGCGTGAGTTTGCGTGCACACGTGCAGTAGACCAGGTCTACGCGGGACTGCTCACGTGCGCAGCACGCTCGCTTGAATGTGTGGGGCGTAACTGTACAAGTACGTAAGTAACTGCACGCAACTGCTGTGCGTGTGTTTTGGTGCACACGTGCAGCAGACCAGGTCTACGCGCACGCAAAAAAAAAAAAAAAAAAGACACGCGCGCCACAAAGTCGAGGAAACGAGAGGAGAGTACGCCGCAAAATGTACTGCACCAAACTTTTTTTCGTTTCTTTTTTGGCAGCTCTCTTTACGCCCTTGCGCGGCCGCTGTCCAGTCGGACCGGCGGCTTGACCACAATGGCCTCATAGAGATCCTTTTCACAGCCGCGCCGTGCAACTCTTTTATTCTTATTGTTTCCTTTCCTTTCTTTAGCGCGTTCCGCGCTTCCTCCTCCATTCCCACCTGCTCGGCCTCGCCGCCATAGCGCGACGTCTGGCTCCTGGCAGGCCGACCGCAGGTGTCAGTGACCTCGGGCCACCCCTAGGGAGGGAGGGAGGGGGTGACGCGAAGTATAAAGCGTCGTACCTCACTCCCGTATGCGCATGCGCCGGGGACGATACGACACCAGACGCACCGGCAGTTCTGCTGCCATGTATACGCAGCTACGGGTTGAATCAAGACGCGTTCCGGGCACAGTCGTAAATTAAGAGGAGGCGGCAGGGAAGGCCCCGATGGCGTCCGGGGGTCACACAGCGCCGCATGAAGAACGACATACCGCGCCACCGCGCTGTATGGAAGTGGAAGATGAGGAATAGGTCGGCAAGCAACCCTTTCTCTTTTGGCGTCGAGCCAGCGCTAGTTCGACTCCCTCCTCTCCATTTTTCTGAAACTTGCATCTGGACTCGCCCATCACCCCCTTCCCTCCTCCTGAAAGGTGGGGAGGGCGGTTAAGGACGGAAGGGGGGGGGGGGGGGAGGAGGGCACCGTCCCAAGTTCAACTGTCTCGTTTCAGAGAGAGGGAAACAATGAAAGTAATGGCGCAAAACCGAAACTAATAGTCCGAGAAGCAATAAAAGAAGAAGGAAGAAACAGACGCTAAGAACGGGCGAGCGGTGGCCGTTGGGTTGTTTTTTTACGGTTAGGGCTCGACCGCTTGACGACGACGTCGTCTCGCGATGGCCGGCACTGCTCGGAAGACGTCGCCGCTAGAGACACACCCCTTTTGCTGGCTCTGGCTTGGCGAGCGCTTCAAACGGATGCTGCCGTTGAGGTCGGACGCGCATGCGCAAGTAGCGGATGATGGGGGGCGTGGGAAGATCAAACGCGATTCGGAATGAGGAGGGCGAGTACAGAATGCGAACTTGGGACAGGACGAGCGGTGAGTGTGTAAACATAGCGAGCGAACCGTGACTGCTTTTTTTTTTTTTTTTTTTTTTTTGCACAGACAAAACGGGTTGGGATGTTGTACCCTGCATTGCGAGAATTGCATGCTCGTTGTGGGTGTATAGTTAACCCTTTGTAGGTCGTCCTATATTTTTGACATGGTGATATAAAAACCGGCTATGCTTTATTGATATAAACTGGAAAGAAATAGTATGAAACAAATTTCATCAAAATCGAGCCAGTACTTTACTGAAAAAAAGTGGGACATATATGTCCCACTGACTCATGAGAGTGTTTTCAAAAAGTGGGAAAACACTGTCCCACTGCCTCATGAAGGCACCATCTCGCGATTGCATCAACGGGAATTTTGGGATGAAACGGCCGAAGCTAGTGGCACAGAGTATCACTTCTAAAGTTGTGATGAGAAAAGTTGTGCGGACCTCATTTCAGCAGGAGAACGCCGCCTGCAGTGGCATCTCTTGAGCCTTCAAAGCGCTGTGGTATGTTCCTGTAAAGCTTACTTCACCGCATGCATCAACCACTTTTTTTTCCCGTTTGGCTATCCTTGCTTTTGCTGTCGAAATTGTCGAGTACAGATGTTATCCCTGAACATGTGCCAACATTTCAAGAGGTATATGATATCAAGAAAAATATTTCCACGCATTAATATCAGCAATTGCGCTACGGGATTAGCGGCATAATTTTGCAGGGGATTGATCGGATCCATTTATCGGTCAAGTCATTTCGAAAATTTACAAAAACACGTGATGACTGGAAGCTAAGATCGCCTCTCTCAAAAACCAGAAAAAGAGGAAATTATCCGACATTTAGATTGGTAGGTTCTATGTATCTGAAGAAGAGGAAAATTCAGAAGCGATCAAAAAAATTGACCGAAATTCAACGCTATTGTAACACTACATCCGCCCTTCGAAAGCGCGGAAAGGAATTTTTTTCGAGATTACGAAGACTTAGGTAAGATATGATTGCCTTAATGTTGCGCTAATTGCAACGGGTGATGTGGGAGAAAATTTTTTCTGTAGACGGAAAAGTGGGACGTATGTGTCCCACTGCCGCACAAAGGGTTAAGCCCGCTGCACGCACTGTAAGCCTGTAAGTTACGCGGAATGATCTTATTATCACGCGCACTTCGTAAACCTAATCCCCGTGAAGAATCGCGAATGGAGCCCGTTAGAAAAGCCGCGTAACAAAGGTCTCGCAAAAGTTTATGTACTCTCGCCATTGGCAAGGGGGGGGGGGGGGGGCTTCAAACCCCCCGAAATTTTTCAATTTTGCTTGTGTGTATATACACACACATATACAAACGCACGCACGAACATACATAAAGCATGGTTGAACCCCCCCCCCCCCCGCCCCCCCCCCCTCGAAAAAAATTTATGGCTACGCCCCTGACTCTCGCCGTCACTGAAATGGCGTTACCTTAGCTCTCGTTTTCTTCATGCTCCTCCTTTGCGATTAACGCTGACTTTTGACTTCATCGCATTTTGTTTGAATAAACGCGCCTCTTCAGTTGAGATTATACTGATGTTGTCTTAGTTGTATTGTGCACATTCAAACGCGTACCATTACCCCCCACCACCACCCTTATTTGGAAGGGAACTTATTTGGGAGGCAATGGTGACATCGTAACCGTTGCCTCATCATATACTTTCCAAGAACGCATCAATGATCATCTGCAATGATAACCAAATAATAGCTGTTTGTATTTTATTTTGTATTCTCACTCCTTAAGTAACACCCCCTGAATGGGGGCCTTTAAGGAAATAAAACTGAACTGTACCTAATCGTATTGGGCGCCCCCCCTCCCCACTACTCTCCTGTTACATAATAATGATAATAATAATAATAATAATAATAATAATAATAATAATAATAATAATAATAATAATAATAATATGTCCTGGCGTCGCCCCTGTATTGTGGGAAAGTGAAGTTAAACATTAATAAATAAACAGGCACTATAAATGACAAAGTACATACTATAAATCGGAAGTACACAAGCATGATGCACATCATGATGTCATGATGTCGTATAATATCATGATGTCGTCTCGCGATCCCGGGGGCCGTATGTTGACGTCTCTCAGAGCGCGACAAGCCCTTTGTTATGCGGGCTATGGGTACGGTGTTACTGATGACGTGAGGTAAAGTTTATATCGGCCAAACCGGCTGATCTATCAATGATAGCTTAGAAGATGCCATTTCGATAAAGAACGGGACAGGGTCGCATTGAATAAAACTTCATTTGGGCCTAGTTCGTGCATATTCCTAAGGTAAACGTAACAGCGCAAACGCACAAGACGCCCCACATCAACACGCAAGACGACCCACGCGTGTCGTGTCATTTATGTTATGTGGGGCCAGGCCCGCAGCCAGAAATTTTTTTCGGGGGGGGGGGGGGGGAGGAGGAGGGGGGAGGGGGGCACTTGTTGAAACCCTTGAAAACCACCTATTTTCATTACTTATTCTCGGTGAAACACCCCCCTCCATCTGAATTTCGAAGGGGGGGGGGGGGGCTAGCCCCCCTCCCCCCCTTCCCGGATACGGGCCTGTGTGGGGCGTCTTGTGTGCTTGCGCTGTTACTTTAACCTCAGGGTCATATTGGCCATTAAAAACGGAGTTGATCGGATAAATCCGATTTGTCAAAAATTTTACCGGGCGAGTGTCTATCGGATTTTTTCGAATTTACCCGAAAAACACGGAGCCCTACATATGCGTTACAATATGAGTTGCCGAGCTTAGAGTTAAAGGAGTACTGACACGATTTTGGAAGATCGCAAAAGGGACATGTTTTGTTACCTTGGTATGCAGTGTCAACGCTCTCCACACAGCGGAGACAGACCACACGTATAAAATATTTTATTTTGATGTTAAAGTTTTCGTCGCTGAGCATCTGCTTGCCAGGTCCATCTGCAATGGACATTATCCCGACGAGTCAAGACAGTTCCTGAGTTTGCGAGCTCTGCGTCTTGCATGCAGCCTAAATCGCAGAAATCACTCTCAGGGTCACTGGACGACATGTCACTCATCGTTGTTTACGTGCACCACGAGCACATGACATATTTGTCGTTAGTACGTCGCCAGATACTGTCTTCATAGAGTTTCTTAAATTAACTAGAGGGGACTCTGGCGCTGCGATCATTCAGCCACCATGGGAATGATGGGTAGTACACGGATTTGCCTAGTCTTCGTACTTACGGCTTCGAACGCACTTGTGGCTTTGTTTATTGTTGTGTTCTGATTCTGTTTCGGATAAAAGAATGGACCGTTGTGAACTTCGTGAGACGATTTGAATTCGTGAGCCTAAAAAGGTCAACATGGTGAAGCTTACCTGCTAACCCTTTGCTGAACTTCGTATTGCGGCAAAGCGGATTCAGACCACACGGAGCCAAAAGAACGAAGACTAGGCAAGACTGGACAAATTTGTGTACTACCCATGATTCCCATGCTGGCTGAAGCGCCGTGTGTCGCAGCTCCCATAGACACTAGCGCCAGAGTTCCTTCTAGTGTATTTATAGGAAACTCTATGACTGTATTCCCGTGACGTCACACTCCTCTGACACGTCACTGAGAAGCGGCCCCCCTCGATACCGAAACCGAAAATGTTGTTTTATGATAGCGGTATTAAAAATATATCCAATGCATTCCCTAGCACTACGACACTTTTTTATAGGTTTCTCGACACCAGTACTTTTGTTTAGGGCAACAATCAGAAAATATTTAAAACTCGTGTCAGTACTCCTTTAATGCCCAGCACATGCGGTCAGCGCTCCGGCCATCAAGACAGGACCTCTCCGCAATTCGCCCACCGTCATTCCTTTCTTCGAAAGCGCATACTCTCGAACCCACACCACGTCCGCGACCTGCGTCAAGTCACGGGCCTCACGGGCGCATGCATACATGCTCGGCCAACTCTTTTGTTCGCGAAGGCTTTCGCTCTACATTCCCAACGAGCCTACCCTCTTTGCAGCTGCTGTATACTATACCAGCTTTACAAAAGAACCTTCTCAAGTAGCTCGTTTAGCCAAAAGCACCGAGAAACAAGAAAACGCGCGTGTGCATGCGGTTAACCGCGGGCTACTTGAGAAGAACGGCCTGGTTTCGCGACAAGCTATGCGTCCGAGATCAAAAGGCCCTCCTCAGTGCCACTTTCTTCTTTTTCTCTCTTGTAACATCTCTTACAAGAGACACGTGATCGCTCCAGTTTTGTATATTTTATAATGCTCGCTCGGCATTGTGGACGTTTATGTAGTTTGTTTCTTCGTCCGCCGCGGTGGTGTAGCGGTTAGGGTACTCGGCTACTGACCCGAACGTCGCGGGTTCGATCCCGGCAGCGGCGGTCGCATTTCGATGGAGGCGAAATGGTAGAGGCCCGTGTACTGTGCGATGTCAGTGCACGTTAAAGAACACCGGATGGTCGAAATTTCCTGAGCCCTCCACTACGGCGTCTCTCATAATCATATCGTGGTTTTGGGACGTTAATCCCCAGATATTATTATTATTAGTTTGTTTTTTCGACCTGAAGGCATTCCAGAAAGCGCCTCAACCCTCCCTCTCCGCCTTCCACTCGCCCTCAAATAGCTAACCACGCTAAAACGTAACTTAGCACAATCGCCATATCCGATTGTCTCGGAGTCCTTCTCGGTTTTATTCCTATTTGTTTTTCTTCGTTCAGCGCCACTGCGACTGGCATAACAATGAAACCACGTCCCCGTGGCCTCCCTGATATGCGATCTCCGATGCTTCTTAGTTATGCTCCGCTGTACCGAGGATGCACGCTGACACCAATTCTTCGAATTGGTATGTCAATAGCTTCCATAGGAAGACACTGCCTATTAGTTTCAAGCAGGCAGCTGTCATTCCATTTTTCTTTTTGCCGACGACCCCATAGGTGTCTTCTGTTTCGCAAAAACGTTTTCTTGGGCTAGTTGCTTCATGACTTCTGAAGGAAAAATTGTAGCGCAAAGCAACACACGGACATAGCGCCAGTTCCGTGCTCTTTGTCTGTCCGTGTGTTGCTTTGCGCTACAATTTTTCCTTCAGAAATCTTCTGTTTCATCTGCGGTGACTCTGTAGCGATAACTACTCCTCTCCGCTGATGGTACAGGCACGGGTGTTTTTCTTCCTGTATTTTCGGGCTCGTGCGTCGTCAGAACGGCATTACCGTGACTCAATTGTCCCGTAAAACAGTTCTGGTGTGATAACAATCAGCTTTCGCATTTGGGGGAAAAGTAAGAACGGGGGGGGGGGGGGGGGGGTATACCCGGCAGTAACTGACTACCGTTCGCCTTCGTTTGCATGTCTAAGAGGCTTCTGTACAGTTGTGGAGTAACCGACAGGCCACTCCAGTTCCTTTGTCTGTCTTTTGTAAAGCTCGTTCTCCTGCTTGTTAGGAGGTAGCAGGGATAACCGTTTCACGTATACGTTACTTTTGTATAACGAACCGTCTCCTCTGTAGACTATCTTCCGTAAGACATCTGGGCGCGGCATCTTGGGCTGTTAAGTCGATGTTTTCTTGTTTTAAATGCGAATGCATTTCATAGTCGGGCTATGTCAGGCATCCGGCGTTGTCCGGCGTTGTCCGGCGTTGTCCAGCGTTGTCCAGCGTTGTCCGCGGAGGAGGAGGAGGAGGATAGGTTGAGGAGGTAAGCGCCGGCAGGTGTTAGATGTGAAGCATCCTATGGCGAAGCTTAATCCGGTGGTGGTGGTGGGCGGCGTGACCACCCATACTGCGCATGCGCAAGCCCTTTAAAAAATATAAATAAAAACCTCCTCTCTCCCTCTCTCTCTCCTCTAGGCATCCCTCCCCGCGGCAACCACACCCTCACTGCGCATGCGCCTCCCTTCCTCTCTCCCCTCTTACACTCCCCCCCTCTCCATCCCCTGCCCACGGCGTTCACACTCCCACTGCGCATGCGTGTCACCCCCTCTCTCTCCTCTCCTCCGCTTCCCCCTCTCTCGCCTCGCGACGCCGACGCAGGCAGCGTCTGCTAGCGAGTTTCTTGGTTGAAAAAACCGACTGCTCGCGCTGCACAACCGTTCACTGTCCATCCCGTATATATGGCAATGGATCTTGACCTCCAAGGTGGTGCCGGTGGGAGATTTCTCCTGTGCGTTGTTGAACAATAAAAGTTCGCAGCGTGCGCGTTAACTAAAAGCCGACTGCGGGTCTCTGTGTCCAGTCGGAGTCTTCTGTCTCTCATTGCCCATTAGCAGCGATTGGCATGTTCCAGTAGGAAACACCGCTCCATCGCTGCGTGCTTTACGCATCTCCAGTTTTAAATGCGAATGCATTTCAAGTGCGTGAGGGCGCTCGCATCGCGGGAGCTCGGCGGAGCTATATATGAAAAAAAAAATTAAAAAAAAATTAAAAAAAGAAAAAAAGGAAAAAAGAACAAAAAGAATAAAAAAATTAATAAAAAAAGAAGAAACAACAGAACAAAAGCAAAAAAAAAAAAAAACAGGCGCTGCGCCGTGCTCCCGACCGGGCTGCAGAAATTGGGCGCCTTTTTCCTTCTTCGAACCACAACCACCATATATAAATGGAGTGAAGCGCGCGCGAAATGCATTCGCATTTCCTGACGATTCCCTTCGGGGAGGTGGGGGCATTTTTTTGTATCTTGCGACGTGAATTAATAAGGCCATGAAACATCGTATGCACCAACCAAACCGTTTTTATGCGTATGCGTCTACCGTAATCTGTTCATTTAGCTGTTAAATATATAAAACACAAAGGTTAACAGCCCAATATGGCGGCACTCAAACCCGTCCGTAAAATAGTCTATAGGCTCCGTGCAGACGTAACTCATGAAGGCGCCTCTAGCGGAAACAAGCGCAGATTTGGAAGGATGTTCTCAGCCGCTTGCACAGGGGGAGCAATCACTACCGACGCCTTTTCCGATGCCAACGCTTTTCGTGCTTTTCTCGCTTGGCCAGTGGTCAGAGCGACGGTCCGTCCGCGTTATCAACGCGATCAGTACGATCACTGCTGTCGTCTGTTTCAAGCTACCGCCGAGTTTGCTGCCGCGTTAGCCCGAGGGTGATAAGCTTTGATCGTTTAGCGAGCGAAGCGGCCCGCGCTACACGCGCGTGCTGTTTCGCTCAACGGGCTCGTCACTTCCGTTGTCGTTTTCGCCAAGAATTTGATGTGACCGCGTTCGCCTGTCTGGTGAAAAAAAGCACACGTGCTAACACTGCTGCTAACAATTTACCGTCTTTTGAAAGCAAACGGGAACGAAAACGCCTCAAGCGAAGCACCAAAGCAAGGCGCAGTGGCTTGCCGCCGCTTGCATCGTCTGCTCCTGTATCACACCAAATCTGCATGCCGTGGCCGCTTTGGCGCTGGAGGCCGCGCGCGACTGTGGCGGCTCCTAACGTATGCACGGTGCCCATAGCAGGCGCGCAAGCAAACAGCAAGCTGTTTCCGGGGCTTACAAAGCTTCCGTTTATAAGTGCTGACTTGCGACGAACTGCATGCGTGGGCAACCATGTAGCGAAGTGAAAAGTGAAGTTGGCAAAAATTTAGGGACCTTCGCCCTGTCGCCAAAACGGGGGCAAGCGATGCTTGGAGTTTTCTTGACTGGCGTGCTACTTTTCTTTCGTTCTTTCTTTCTTTCTTTCTATCGCATGGCGCAATGCTCCCTCCTAACTTTTAAATGTAAACATCTTTGACAGAGATCTGCCTGGCTGGGTAAAAACTATACGAATAAAACAAACTCTCCAGCCACTTTTGTTAATCGAAGTTTTTAATATTGAAATTAAAAACTGGTCCTACGTTTCGAGACCCATTCGGTCTCTTCATCAGGGGTGACTGTCCGGCCGGCTCCGAAGCAAGCGACTTTTATGTAGCGATAACTACTTGTCTCCGCTGATGGTACAGACACGGGTTTTTTTCTTCCTGTATTTCGGGCTCAGAACGACGTTACCGTGACTCAGTTGTCCCGTAAAACAGTACTGGTATGATAACAATCAGCTCCCTAACTGCTTGCTTTCTCCGTGCCGGGCCGTCATCCGCATGTTTAGCAGCGGAACACATCAGTTGCCACAGGCAACAACAGTCATGAGTTCATATGATGACGACAATTAAATGTGGCAACGTGAAATGACAAGTTACCACGATAACCGCGATAAAAGATCAGTTCGCAGTATCAGGAATAACTGATCACCTGCAAGCCAGCGATCGAGAGAGAATTAATTAATTGGTAAACGGCGCACACAAATGGGCATGTCACCGGCGCACATTCAGGGGCCTCATTGGTATACACCTGCATTTTCGTACTCTCAAGTAGTTTAGTTACATAATCTGACACGATGAATACGTTGTAACGCTTTCGTTTGGAGATAGGAAACTCCGAGGAGAAGACTGCGTAATGAATTCACCGGTGTTTCTAAATATTCTTCACACACAAAATCCTTAGATTATTTCAAATCGAAATGAATTCACACGCAACTTTGCTCATATAATCGCATAGCGCCGTGTGCAGGGTTAGCGTTGGTGGCTACATTACGCCAAATTGGCTACTTTTGGACCCCGTTGGCGATGAAAATGTCCAGTTGGCGCCATGGTTCTTTTTTAAACTTGTGACTTTATTATTCAAAATGCTTTTATTTATTCATCAATAATAAATACTCGGTTGATAATACCGCTTCTGTTCTATTTGGCTAGAAATTCGGCGATAATATCAAATGACATGGCTACTTTGGCTACTTTTTGCGTGAGTTCTGGCGCCTTTTCATGTCCACCCAACGGCAACCCTGGGCGCGTCCTTAACGGTATTGAAGCGCACCAGCAGGGTTGCCGTTGGTGGCTACATTGCGCCAAATTGGCTACTTTTAGACCCCGTTGGCGACGAAAATTTCCAGTTGGCGCCATGGTTCTTTCTTAAACTTGTGGCTTTACTGAATCAAAGTGCTTTTATTTATTCATCAATAGTAAAGACTCTGTTGATAATACCGCTTCTGTTCTATTTGGCTAGAAATTCGGCGATAATATCAAATTACATGGCTACTTTGGCTACTTTTGGCGTTAGTTCTGGCGCCTTTTCATGTCCACCCAACGGCAACCCTGGCCGCGCGTCCTTTACGGTAGTGAAGCGCACCAGCGCGAAGCGGTCGTACACACCTGTTCAGCGAGCCCCGCAAGGCGCGAACTCGCGTGCCCTTGTCAACATAGGCTCGCAAAACGACTCGACCGAGCCGTAAAGAGAAACGGCGCCAACAATACGAGGGGCGCTAAATCTCAGCGCGTACATAGTGTGCGGCATATGTACCTAAAAAAGCATCTCCACGTGTTCGCGCGAGCGTGCGCTCTGAGAGCGCAAAAGTAATCTAAAGACGCATGAAACGCGCACTTCCGGTTAGGGTTCCGACAAGGCAAACTCCGGAGCCGATCTCGCACACACTTCAGTGCACGGTCACGTGCCCTGGCAACGGTGGTACGTCACGGTCCCTTCTTTTCTTGAAAAAGGCGACGATGGCCGGCGACGCCACCGCTCGCAGATGACCTCACAGTGGTCACCGACGTAAACACTGGGCAGAAGAAAAAGAAAAAGTGTCTTCTTCGGACACTGGAGTTTTGTCTTCGAAAAAAAAGAAAACACTAAAGTAAGAGTACGGTAAGTGTGTGTGAGGAGGGCCATAAAAAACGGAACACGAAAACGAAATGTGTGTGTGTGTGTGTGTGTGTGTGTGTGTGTGTGTGTGTGTGTGTGTGTGTGTGTGTGTGTGTGTGTGCGCGCGCGCGTGTGTGTGTGTGTGAGCGTGCGTGCG
>JALIZH010020793.1:0-18985 GCA_030522465.1 Rhipicephalus appendiculatus | reverse complement strand
TTGGTCATGGATAAATCAGCTTTGTAATTTATCCACGATGCACATTCAATAGAGGATTCTGTTCGTTAAGTGACCTGCGGGGAAAACCACGAGAAGGAAGAAATCATTACCAGATATTGAAAGTACGCGCCACATTGTAGAGATAAAAACAATGACATTACTTACTCCACCATGACTGTTAGTGCGATCATTAGGACGAACGCTGTCTTCAGAGGCGACATTTTAATAGTGGTTCTCATCACAGCGCTGTCGCAATAACGCAGTGTACTTGTGTGCATGGTCCGGCGTAGATATTACAAATTGCCCCATACATCTATGTTAAGCCACGACGTTTCAGTTAACAAAAGTGCAGTCAAGAATCCCTATCAGCATTTCGCGAAAGAAGTCATGCCAACAAATGTCACTGTCGAAAATTCAGCATATCAAATATTCATCAAAACTTAATTGATGTGTAACTAGGCTTCTAGTCAACCACACTTGCGAAGAAGAATTTTCGCACTGGGATACACTTGAATAATCACCTTTCTGTGCGTGTTCACTTATATTTTTATTCTACGTTACAATTACCATTATGGAAGTTAATCTCACGTAGGCGATTAAATCAAGAGTGCGCTCGGCTCTTTGTGAATCTGTTTAAGCTTGAGGTAGACCCAGTGTCATGTCAGAAAAGTCAAGGCATCTCCACGGAGTGAATGATGAGTGGGCGAAGCCGTGGGATCGTTCGCTGTTACCGTAAATCACCGTGACATATCACACTCACGAATGTAAATGAGTGACGAAGCAGTGTAGAGTATTATACAATGTTTATTGCTCATAAATGTTATGTCGTGCTGAGTTGTGGATTTTGCTTTGCCTTCATTATTACTGCTTCGCGGTCCGTGAAATATAGAGCCAATGGTTCGTCTATGGGATCTATAGTTGGCAAAGACGAGGTCTATGCACGTTACCTCTGGTGGGAATCGCCTCAAAAATTGGGCGCTTCCCCCGAGAGGGAGCCATGTATGGTGACACTTGACGCATATGTCTGCCAATGACTTCCCCCATTAAACACGTGTTTCTCAGCCACCCCTTCCTGCATCACTTACCATCGACATTTTGACTTTTAAAAGTACGCTGCCCCCTTCTCCCTCTTTTTTTAGATGTGAAGCATCTTATGGCGAAGCTTAATCCGGTGGTGGTGGTGTGCCGCGTGCCCACCCTTACTGCGCATGCGCAAACCCTTTTAAAAAAATAAAAATAAAAACGTCCTCTCCCTCTCTCTCTCTCCTCTAGGCATCCCTCCCCGCGGCAACCACACCCTCACTGCGCGTGCGCCTCCCCTCCTCTCTCCCCTCTTACACTCCCCCTCTCTCCTCTAGGCACCCCTGCCCGTGGCGTCTACACTCCCACTGCGCATGCGCGTCCCCCCCTCTCTCTCCCTCTCCTACGCTCCCCCCCTCTCTTCTCTACGCATCCCTGCCCACGGCGTTCACACTCCCCACTGCGCATGCGTGTCACCCCCCTCTCTCTCCTCTCCTACGCTCCCCCCTCTCTCGCCTCGCGACGCCGACGCAGGCAGCGTCTGCTAGCGAGTTTCTTGGTTGAAAAAACCGACTGCTCGCGCTGCACAACCGTTCACTGGCCACCCCGTATATATGGCAATGTATCTTGACCTCCAAGGTGGTGCCGGTGGGAGATTTCTCCTGTTTGTTGGTGAACAATAAAAATTCGCAGCGTGCGCGTTAATTAAAAGCGTAGTGCGGGTCTCTGTGTCCAGTCGGAGTCTTCTGTCTCTCATTGCCCATTAGCAGCGATTGGCATGTTCCAGTAGGAAACACTGCTCCATCACTGCCTGCTTTGCGCCTCCCCAGTTTTCTCTCCTGCGCAACGCTGCGATGAGCGCCAGCGTCAACGCCGCCGCCAGTGTAAGTGTTAGCGCCCGCTGCTTTCACATCTACACATGCTTCCCTTTAGCGGGAGATGGTGTAATTTTTTTTGTGACTGCTTTCCTTTGGTGCTTCCCAGTCATGGGCGGTTGGTTCAAATAGGCAGACGCCATATCGTCGAATACATTTGCGGTAGCCGGACGCGGCGCCTGTCTGCCGGTTTCCGAAGTTTCATGATTCGTCTTTCCTTCATTCATATTTGTGGCGGCTCCGACTTTGTAGCACCCACCGCCCTACCTCCCTTCTATCTTTCTTTTTTCCTCGCCTTTCTTTCTTTCCTCCCCCCTCCCTAATTTTTACAACTCTAACTCCCCTTACCTCCGAGAAGAGATTCTTTAGCGCCATTGCAACCTTGCTTAAAATGAGCCAGGGGCTACTTTCATCTGCTTCATAGATTTTTTTCTTTCCAGACTGCAATTACCAGCACGGACACGCACCGCCACAGGAGATGACGTCAGTACTAACCCCCGTAAAACTAACACGCCAGGAATGACAGGGAGCCTTTGACAAAGAGAGATCCACCTATCGAAACGTCAGCCAGTCTGTCTGAGGCACTTCATCTGTTCTTCCAGGTTAACCCTTTGTGCGGCACTGGGACACATACGTCCCACTTTTCCGTCTACAGAAAAAAAATTTCTCCCACATCTCCCGTTGCAATTAGCGCAATATTAAGTCACTCATATCTTACCTAAGTCTTCGTAATCTCGAAAAAAATTCATTTACCACGCTTTCGAAGGGCGGATGCAGTGTTAAAATAGCGTTGAATTTCGGTCAATTTTTTATGATCGCTTCTGAATTTTCCTCTTCTTGAGATACATAGAACCTACCAATCAAAATGCCGGATAATTTCCTCTTTTTTCTGGTTTTTGAGAGAGGCAACCTTAGCTTCCAGTCGTCACGTGTTTTTGTAAATTTGCGAAATAGCTTGACCGATAAATGCATCCGAACAATGCCCTGCAAAATTATCCCGCTAATCCCGCAGCGCCATTGCGGATATTTATGCGTGGAAATATTTTTCTTGATATCATATACCTCTTGAAATGTAGGCACATGTTCAGGGATAATATCTGTACTCGACAATTTCGACAGCAAAAGCAAGGACAGCCAAATGGACAAAAAAAAGTATTTGGTGCATGCGGTGAAGTACGCTTTACAGGAACATACCACAGCGCTTTGAAGGTTCAAGAGACGCAACTGCAGGCGGCGTTCTCCTGCTGAAAGGAGGTCCGCACAACTTTTCTCTTCACAACTTTACAACTTCACAACTTCACAACTGCGCATGCGCGGCTTGGCATGACGTCACGAGGTTTTCTTAGGTGTTCTATCAGCTCCGGCGTCGCTGGTTGCCATGGCTACGGCGTGGCTGGCTTTTCGTGAAATGCGTACTTTTTACGCCTGGCTTAAACAGCTGCGCTGTCAAAAGTGAATTACAAACAAAAGGAAAACCTTATGCACATCAAATTTTTCTTCCTTCTTTTGCTCTTTATTGTCCTTCCCTTTGACGGCGCTTCGAGGTTTTTCATTCGCCAAGCGTTCGCGCCATGTCAGCGCGGCGGCGTAAGATGGCCGGCACGTCCCACTTTAATCCTGCTGGCAGTTGTTCTACAGGCGTTAGGTGCAATAGAGGACGAGGTTGAAACCCTAAGATTTCGAGAAAACTTGAAAAGCGCAAACGACGAAGACGAAACACATACTACAGGACTGG
Source organism: Rhipicephalus appendiculatus (assembly GCA_030522465.1). Classification (NCBI taxonomy): domain Eukaryota; kingdom Metazoa; phylum Arthropoda; class Arachnida; order Ixodida; family Ixodidae; genus Rhipicephalus; species Rhipicephalus appendiculatus. Next base: position 15,355 of record JALIZH010020793.1, on the reverse strand, counting down.
CGCTTAAACTTGCTACTGACGTTTATTTGAAACGAAAAACATAATATATCCGCGCATAAAGGTTGTACATATGCGCACATCACCCCACAAGTGATTGCGTGGGTCAGTCTTAGAACGTGAAATTTGAAAACAAATCATCGGGCATCCAATGCGTCGTATGTGTTTCGTCTTCGTCGTTTGTGCTTTTCAAGTTTTCTCTAATGATGAACCAACTCGCCCAAACTAAGGTATTGTCTCAGATTTCCTTACAATGTTACCCTGATAGCGTGAACAACTGTCAAAAACTGCATCAGAAAGGGAAACATGAAGCTAAATTATGTTCATATGGGCGGCGAATCGAAAATATTGGAATTTACATGTCAGCATGTTACATATTAACTGTTGTACTCTGATTTCCAGCTGTTAACAAATCATGTCGGTCATTTGATGCCCTCAATTTCAAGAGCGAATGTGGAAGCGAGACGAGTCTGTTTAATTAGACGGTTGGCCATGCTTTTCACCAGCGAAATATCTTCTGGCGCCAGTGCTCCTGATCTCGCGAGTTGTCTGGTGCTGAGCGCTACTATTCGGAACTGGCATAACCATAGAAACATACCAATACACTTAGTGAAACCTCTATGACCGCAATACTTGCTTACCTTGGGCAGTGTTGCGTGCTATGTCTTAAACGGTACATATATGACAGTTTTTTATCGACTAGAATAGTAATCTGTAACTGCTTGCTGGAAAAGTATTGAGCCAGTCCACAGCCGTGTGAACAAAATATGCTGAATTTCAGTTTCCAGCCGCGATGGTTTAGAAAACAACGTCAAAGGCAACATATCAGTCAGCGGCATTCTCGTAGCTCCTGTCGAAGTGACATCGTGCACTTTTGAGGCGCAGAATGCTCAACCTCTTTGGCCGTTACTGAGATCAAATAACATCTCCTTTTATTGGGAAAAAGTATTCATCTTTATTTTGTTTGTCAGATTTTGCCACACAGAAGCGTCTTGTACCTGATTTTATTTACCAGCTGAGGAATGAGTCACAGTGCTGCAATAGAATCTATTACTGTTCTCATACCGCACTCATGCACAGCTGGGTTAGTCGCAGCTACTATTATTTGGAATGCCCATAGCAGGGCTAGAAAGGTGGAAGAAAAAATTATTTCCCATTATTTCATTCTATTTATATGAGAATTCTGCGTGTCTGACTGCAGAATAACTAAATATTAATATGCATGCTAATCACAATTCGTAACTGAAACTCCTATATAACAATACATCATTTTCTATATATACTTACATATTAAGTATATATATATATATATATATATACTTGCATATTAAGTGATTTATCCAGGTCGCCGTGGCCGCATTTTCATTGCACGCGAAAATTGTTGAGGCCAGTGTAGTGAGATTTAGATGCATGTTAAATAACCCTAGGCGGACGAAATTTTCGGAAACCTCCACTACGACATCCTTCCTTATCGTATCGTGGTTTTGGGGTGCAGCAAATAAACCTTCTCCACACGCCGTCTTTTCCTTCAGAGTAGAGGTCTTCCATCTGCCCTATCCACTTCCAATGAAGAATGCAGCTTAAGTCCGTTGCAGCTGCCTCGTTGTAGTTGGTGCCACTTCCCAAGGATGGAAACCAGCCTTTTCTAGCAAACGCTGCACCTTATGTACAATATATGCAAAGTTACGCAGGAAGTTTTCCCTTGCAAACTACCGCGACATAACTCGGCAGTGCCGAAAGTGCGCAGCACCACTCATGCGATAAAGCCCCCGTGGGGAGCCGGGAGCCAGGTTCTAACTCCTTGGTCGATTCTCCCGTTCTCTCCTCAGCAAATCATGACCACAACTCAGTCACCTGATTCGGCCGACTGCAATTTCGATCTCGTCTCTGTCTTTTCCCTTCTTTCTTTAGTCTTTCAGCCACGTGCGTCAGAGAGACGATGGGAAGTACCGACAAACAACATTCCCAAAAGTACACTGGCACACACCATGGCGGGGCCGTCCCGCTCCAAGGGTCATGCACACATGTGTGCTTGTTCAACGATGATTGGAAAGCAGCACATTCTTGGCTGCTCACAACTAGCTTGCTAACTCCAAACGATCTTACAGCTACTTCTCCAGGCGACGTCTTCCAAAAGCGTTGTACAGGTGTTAGCAGCCTGCCGCTGAAGTCGACCGGGCGCGGCAAAATACCCTGACACGCTTTCTGGGGAAAAGACATCGTCATCCCCCTTGTCGCAGTGCGAGACCTTACAGACGTTAAACCCAGAAAATAATTACTCATAATAATAAGTGATCTTTTATGTAACATGACCACCAATACAGCCAACCTTACTTCTTGCATAACATATCGCTTTTGCTGTCAAGTCTTCGCATTTTGCGATAAACAGAAACTTCACAGCAAGAAGATCCAGAAATATTTATTCCCTTAATATCAGACTGAAAACATTTTTCGGCTCAGCAATTGGCCTTTTCTCATTTGCACGTCCACTCCTTGCCCCTGTTTCCGCATTTGCAGTGCTCGCCGCAGTCCTTACTTCCATTGCGTGGATCGCATGTCTAGAACGATACAAGAAAACTCCATATGTAGAATGAATGACCGCATCACTTGGTTCTGCGTCGAAGAACGGTGGAGCAGTCTTTTGTGACTATCACTTGCAACATTCAGCTCTCGGCAATAAACATTTTTCTTCGAAAATGTCTTTTGAGATTTCATTTTGAATAAGAAGGCAATTATATACCCGCATAAAAAGTGAACTTGCTTCTCGCACTGTTCACACCGAATGATGGAATGAAGAGAAGTACTGCATTATGACACTAACACCGACAGGGAATGCTGCGGTAGTCTCAGCACTACCGCGCCTCAATGCCAGCATTGGAACGGACGCTGGCATCAAAGCGCCCCACCAACGCCGCCTAGGTGACGTTGGCCCTACTTGAAACACCGTGTAGCGTGGCCTCCGCAATCAGCTCCGAGAATGTTTCCAGAGCTAATTTCGGAGGCCACAGAAGGAGGCGGTAATTGCGACGCGCTTTACGCGCTGATGTGACTCGGTGACGGCGCAGTTATGTGCTTTGTCTTTCGCGTTGTATTGTTGGTAGTTACGTGCTCCGTCTTTCGCGTGTTGCTAGCGTGTGCAGCGTGGTGCACCTTCCATCTGCACCAATGGTGTATCTCCGCCATCTAGTGATATGAACGATACGAGTGCGATGGCACCGACTACGAGAACTGCTGCATTAAGTGCCACCGAAACACAACGGCGTCGACGGGCTAATGTCGCGTAAGTGAGTTTGGTGCAGCGATGGACACACCTGGGGGGAGTGGTAGGCCTTCGCACGTTCACGGCTCAAGCTGAGAACTATACCTCTCGCGTTTGGGAGGTTGAGCGCATCGCCACCCAACTGGCTGCCATATAGACATCGATGCAGGACCCAAATTATCGTAACCAGCAAAACGTTGCTCCGCAACACGACGCCGCATGCCAAGCACATCGACAGGACGGCCGCCGACCCGCAAATCACGCACCCTTCACTGCAGCGGACCATGAGTTGAAAAACGATTCAGTGAAAACCCGTTCGGTTTAGCTTGCACGGTTTGCGGACGCCTGTGGTTAAAGTGTGATATGTGCGATGCTCCGGTGCGTGCAATGCAGTGTCTCCGGAAAGTATATCCCCGTCGCGAGTCGTTGATTTTCGTGATGGAGAAGATGTGCAACCAGGTGTCGACATGGATGCATCAACATCTAAGGGTGCTGTAGCCACTAAACACCAATAGACATTATATATCAATGTGCAATAAACATTGAACTACTTCTGTGAAGACACGTTTCACTTTCGTGTGTTATACCGATTCCTATATCAGAGGGATCAACCATATTTTTTTGCACGTAGCAGACAACTTGAAATAGATACGGTACGGTACGAAGAACTTTATTTGAAGATCTGGAGAAGTGCCACCCCCTTAGGGTGACACCGCGGGCCTTTCCCACGTGGGGACAGTTAGACCTAGCCTAACCGCCGCATCGCAGGCTCTCTGGACAGCCCAAAGTTGACGCTGGTATTCCAATCTCTTGAGGGCCGAGCTCCAGTTCTGCTCTGTGAGGTCCTTATCCCCGCGTAACGAGGGGCACCGCCAAAGCATGTGCTCTAAATCGCACGTTCCCCCGCAGCCAGGGCATTGCGAGCTGAAGTCACTCGGGAATAGACAGTGCATGAAAGCGAGATTCGGATACGAATTAGTTTGTAGCATCCTAAGGGTCATCGCCTGTGGTCTCGTGAGCTTTTTTGTGTGGTGGAGGAAATACTCTTCTTTCCAGATAGAAGTGCTTTGTAAATTCATTAAATGTGAATAAAGTGTCTCGGACCCCTTGAACTCTGCTCTGTGACAAGGCTTCTCCTCCCGCGCGGAGAGTTAGTACGCGCGCTTGGGAGTGGGCGATGTCATTGAGGTTGGTGAGAGAGTCCAAATTTTGACCTAGGTGTGCCGGGAACCAAGTGATCGTGTGCATAGTTATGGTCCTGTTCTTAACCCTCTATTGCATGAATTATGAGAAAATCAATTGAAAAAATTATTTGATCATTTTTTATCATTAACTACATGAAGAATAACATGTACAAAAATTTTCAGATTTATTGTGACTGTATTAAGGAAGATAAAGGTTTGTGCCAAATATGGCACACTATGCAAGTGGGCGAGCAAACTTGCTGCCATGGCTGAAAAACAAAATCTCACTGATTTCGGTCTTTTTAGCTTGATTTGTGGAATAAAGCAAAGCAATTGCTTCGTGTGTTCAGGCATAATTGAACATTTTGGTTAGTGCATCTGACTGCCGACATCTACGTGCAAGATGGCCGCCTACACGTTTGGCTCTTCGCATGGTGCCGCCTTGCTGTACTTTCCTGTCCGAATTTCCAACCGCTGACTTGTGGTTGTGAGCGTCAGTTGCCGACAAATCGTAAAAGCTAAATATCGCCGTGCACTGGTTAGACTTCACATAATTTTTTTGTGCACCCACGCCAATAATGTAACAAAAAATTGCCAGGTACTGCTGCTGACACTAGATATTTTCGTGAAGCATCTCAAAACCGACCGCCACAACTGAAATCTGGCAAAAACGAGCTGTGCTGCATGATCTCAGAGGATTTCTTTTTGTTTGTATTTGCACTGTGCAAGAAAACATAGATGGCATCATATTGCACATTTCATCACTCACATGCATACTGTGCCAAATATGGCACATACCGATTTCCGACTATATAGCGTAGTGGAAAACGGAATTGAGAAGAGCCTTAATGAGCATGAATTTTCAAAGCCACGAGATATGCCAAAATAATTTTTTCTTGCTTCTGCAACGAGAAAATGGTTGCAAGAAAAATATAGCAGTCACTGTTGTTCATGATCCGAGTTTGCACGTGCACCGGGAAATCTATTTCATGTCTAGATTTCATACTGCTCTAGGGATGGCAGCGCTTTTTTTATATTTAGTGCACGTAACTATAAGGATTACTCTAACTGTGTCACATTCTCCACTGGTCCTCTTGCGCCCGCTATAAAAAATGTTAATCGGTATGTGCCAAATATGGAACGCCATGCAATAGAGGGTTAAGGATGTCGTGTGCCTCTTTCGCTATGGAGCCCGATGCAAACGCCCTGACTGCCGATCTAGAATCTGAACTAAAAACATTAATACAGGTTTTTGTAATAGTGTTTCATGTTAACAGGAAAGCTTTTACTTTGGTTTATTTCGACAGGTAGATTGTTCCAGAAAGTGCAACCAAAGCTAGACAACCATCTTTTGCCATATACATTTTTTACAAGTGGTTGAGGGAAGTTGCCGGCTTTATAGCCTCGTGTGCGAAACCGGGAGGAAACAAATGATGAACGATGAAGGGAACTATTGTTACTAATTCAATTATGAACAATATTTGCAGTTTTATAGTATACCAGCAAGTTAAGTGGCATGATTTGAAGTTTGTTAAAGAGTGTTTTGGAAGGAGCTGATAACTTGAGTTGGACAAAAATCGAATTGCTCGCTTCTGCAACACTACCAGTGGCTTTAAGAAAGAGTCATATGTGTGGCCCCATGATTCTACAAGAGAATCGACAATTGGGCTAGTTGGTTGATGTGCATGGTATAGCTGTTATTTAAGCGCACTGCAACGAAGACGAAAGACGACAAAAGAACACAAGACAGGCGCTTGTGTTGCTTTGTCGTCTTTCGTCTTCAATGCAGTGCGCTTAAACAACAGCTATCCCATGATTCTACGCAGTACGATTACTGACTATGAAAAAGAGCAAAATAGATTGTTCTTAAAGGGGCTATGACACCCAATTTTCGACCATAATCTGTGTTATGTAGGTTGATCTTTGTACGTTCACAGACAAGCTGGCGAAATTTTAGCGTATTTGGTCGTGCCGTTAATTTATAATTGTATATTTTTATAAACGAGCGAGGGGCCTGAGAGTCGGGCAACACTGGCACGCTCACTAGCCGTGACGTAACGAGTAGCTTGCTGTGCGAGCGTCTGCACGGTCTGCATTCCGTGTTCCATGTTCAGGTGCGCGTGCAAACGAGCTGTTTCTGCTTTTCTCAACTTGCCTCTGGAACTAAATGACTTGCAGCAGTTGAAACAGCAACAGAGCAACACTCGCAGTGAACACACTGACCGCGTGTGGAACGTAGCAGACGACGTCGCTGCTCCTCGCAGTTAGTGACGTCACGCACGCCATGGCAAAATGGCGGTCGCCGGCGGTGGGTGGAGTGTACAGCCGACGACTTCCCCGGCTTATTTTGGACTGAAATGATCTTTTACAGTCCAGTTTTCACACGTGTACAAGCATACTTGACCCTCTACCTTCGTTTTAAATGCGAATGCATTTCATAGTCGGGCTATGTCAGGCATCCGGCGTTGGCGTTGTGCGGCGTTGTCCGCGGAGGAGGAGCAGGAGGATAGGTTGAGGAGGTGTGCGCGCCGGCAGGTGTTAGATGTGAAGCATCTTATGGCGAAGCTTACTCCGGTGGTGGTGGTGTGCGGCGTGACCACCCTTACTGCGCATGCGCAAACCCTTTCAAAAAAAAAATAAAAAACCTCCTCTCCCTCTCTCTCTCCTCTAGGCATCCCTCCCCGCGGCAACCACACCCTCACTGCGCATGCGCCTTCCCTCCTCTCTCCCCTGCTACGCTCCCCCCCTCTCTCCTCTAGGCATCCCCTGCCCACGCCGTCCACACTCCCACTGCGCATGCGCGTCCCACCTCTCTCCTCTCCTACGCTCCCCCCCCTCTCTTCTCTAGGCATCTCTGCCCGCAGCGTCCACACTCCCCACTGCGCATGCGCGCCCCCCTCTCTCTCTCTCTCTCTCTCTCTCCTGCGCTCCCCCCCTCTCCCTCTCGACTCGCGACGCCGACACAGGCAGCGTCTGCTAGCGAGTTTGCTAGCAGACGCTGCCTGTGACTGCTAGCGTCTGCTGCTCGCTAGCAGACTAGCGTCTGCTAGCGAGCAACGTCTGCTAACCGACTGCTCGCGCTGCACAACCGTTCACTGGCCACCCCGTATATATGGCAATGGATCTTGACCTCCAAGGTGGTGCCGGTGGGAGATTTCTCCTGTGCGTTGTTGAACAATAAAACTTCGCAGCGTGCGCCTTAACTAAAAGCGGACTGCGAGTCTCTGTGTCCAGTCGGAGTCGTTTGTCTCTCATTGCACATTAGCAGCGATTGGTATGTTCCAGTAGGAAACACCGCTCCATCGCTGCTTGCTTTACGCATCCCCAGTTTTAAATGCGAATGCATTTCTTAGTCGGGCTATGTCAGGAATCCGGCGTTGGCGTTGTCCGCGGTGGCCTCGGCAGGTGTTATAGTGAGTGGAGAGGAGGAGCGCGCTCTGGTGCGTGAGGGCGCTCGCATCGCGGGAGCTCGGCGAGCTATACATGAAAAAAAAAATTTTAAGAAATAAAAAAAAAGAAAAAAAAGAAGAACAAAAGAAAATTAAGAAAAAAATTAAAAAAAAACAGAAAAAAGCAAAAAAAAAAAAACAGGCGCTGCGCCGTGCTCTCGACCAGGCTGCAGAAATTTGGCGCTTTTTTTCTTCTTCGAACCACAACCACCATATATAAATGGAGTGAAGCGCGCGCGAAATGCATTCGCATTTCCTCACGATTCCCTTCGGGGAGGTGAGGGCATTTTTTCGCCAAAAACCGCAAATTGTTGGGTGACCATGTCATAGCCCCTTTAATGCTGGTACGGCAAAACAGTGTCTACATTTAAATATCCAAAAGCACACACTGCTGAGTTTATTACATAGCGACTGAATATGCACTTTCCAGTATTACCTTCAGTAAAGCTTTTAATTCATATATGGGGACATAAAGCTGTCTACAAACAATGCTGTCGCGCTTTTCCCGCGAGGTTTACCACATTTGCGCTTTTAGAACTAGCGGACTGCGATGGAAGGATATCATAAGTGTTCCATTCAACACGGCTGGTCATCCTTGCGCCAACAAGCCCATCTCACGGCTGGTCGGAAAACCAGACGCCCCTAGCACTCCCATGATGAAGCTGGCGATACCACTGGCATTGAAAAAAGTCAGCATAATTTAGGGGGTGTGGATGGTACTGTATTCTACGAGGCTATACATTTACTAGGCACGCCACATACATTCAGAGGGATGACTTGTTGGCGAAATTTGAATAAAAATGGCGACTTTTGGCAACTTTTTGCTTGTTGCTTGGTGACATTGACTCGAAAGTCAGTGGCAACCCCGCTTAATGATGCAACCGGAGCTCTCCAACAGCAGAACCTTAAATTAAAAGGACCGACAACTGCCCAGAATATGAAATGAGATGACTCCACTGATGGAAAGATTGTACGTCGCATACACTCAAACCAACCCTGCTTTTTTCGTGAGATGTGGATTTATATTTTTATTTCTTCATTGAAAGTCGTGAAAAATGACCTGTGGCGCCTCTGGCAGCAAAAACATGAACGATTCGATGTACCCGGCCACGTGACCATTGATTGCTGTACGCGGTCGATGATTTTTTTGTTAGTAACTTCAGTAACTTCAGTAACTTTTGTTATGTCTTTTATTGAAAACAACATAATGATAGGTAATATGATATAATATGAGAACTTTAACGGGAAAGTTATTGTTGAGTCATATTAGATATTTTGATTATTCGTACACCTCTACAAGTATGCTTACTCACCTTTCCAAAATTTTCGGTGGTCACACATAAGCTGTGACTGCCTTTATTGTCAGATGTATTTCTGCAAAACGAGGAAGGTATAACATCGAATGAGACTAACAGTGGTTAACAGAGTTTAGGTGAAAACCTAGGCGCGTTCGTAATCCATTACGAGAAAGCACTGGGCGAAAACGAAACAGCAGCTCGAATAATGCAGATTACTGTTGATGAAAGAGTTCTCATTTTAGTCGTATATTTTCTGACCTTTATAGAGGCGTTGGAATGTTAGAGGATGGCAGTCCTCGATACATATTCGCCTCGTGTGCGACCGATGGCAGCGCTGCGAACGGCGCTCCGGTGACGCAAGGGCGGGGATTCGGCTTTTGTCGTGTGCTACGCTCTGGCTAAAACAGCAGCGTTTTTATTATAGTTCGCTCGCGTCACATGGCGTTCCTCGACTACTAGCTGCATTTTCTTCTAATGATATTTATTGAGATGACTGCTAGCATTACATGAGTTTAAGAAACGTTAACATTTAACATATCTTCTGTACACCGACAGCCATCGCGGTCAGGTTCATGCCACCGAGTTCGTAGCGTCGCTCACTGGGCTGAATGGCGTTGAAATCGCTTACGTGAAAGCGCGAACGCCCCCGCCAAGTGAGTTAAAGAGAGTCTCCGCTGCTTTGAAATCGCAGCGCAATCAATTTTGCGGCTTATTCGCAAAAAATCAGCGTTGTGTAAACAGACTTGAGATGAACGAAAATTCACGCTCCACTCCCAATTGTAGTCATGTGGACTTGTGCAGACACGACAGCCGACAAAATGAAATCGATAAGTTCATCGACCAGCGGGTTATTGCGGACCACTAGCATAGATTGGGCGAGCTGGATGCAAATAAGATCGCTCGGAATAAAACGCCAGCAGTGGTGCGCGTGGTACAGTTCGACTCTAATGATTAGAGATAGATACGTTCATGAGCCGCATTCATGTTTTCGATCGCGCAGTGCTGCCTACTCGACTGTGCGAGCCTGCCAATGGTAATGACAGGATGGCGCGCACTATATTTCTAATGCTTGGGCAACGCGATCCGCTGCAGTGTTCGCGTTTCATTTGACACCGATAGTACAGCTTGGTAAACTGCAGGAAAAATCGGCGAATGTGTCCAGGAAGAGGAGAAAGAGCTCTTTCCTACCATTCTTTTGGCCCCTGTGGCTGATGTAACAAGAGTGAATATTTTAAGGTGGGCGCCTTAGATTCTACATAAATTGCGAAAATTGACCGTCGGAGTCCCGCGTCACCAGCGTCAACACGAGTGATGCGAAAATTCATCACATGATCACGTCATCATGACATCCCAGACCAACAAAATTTGTGACGTCATAACGTCATGTCACATGATTACGTAATCACATGACATCGTCGCTTTGCATTGCCTCCGTGATTGGTGGGCTGATCTCGGAGGCGATGCAAAACCAGGTGATGTGTAGAAAGCTTCAGTGCAAAACCACGTTACGTCCAGAAAGCATTCGGAGGGGGGCGGCGAAGGAACAATACATCGACTCAAGAAAAAGATGGTTTTCGCCTTCGAGTCAACTTAGGCAAATGCATAAGGAACTCGAGTCTTTTTTAGTACAGTGATCGCACCAAGCCCTATCAGGAGTCGACCGTTGAGACTGATTTACAGTATTTTATTGCAAATACATCTTCTGTCGATGCGAAAGCTTTGTATTTATCAACGTTAGTATGATTACACTGATTCTGTTCAGCATATTTTCAGACCACCGTGAACGAGTGAACAAACGTCGATTCATTAACGTAAGGATGAAAATATGTTGCAAAAAAAGAAAGAACAAAAAACAAAAGAAAATCACTCCGGACAACCTACCGATATTTCATATCCCCGTCGTGCATCCCCTTTAGGCTCACCCTGTTTATTTCGTGTTTCAATTTAAAGTACTTACGATGCGCTTACACAGCAGCTGCTAAAAATGTGTATTTAATCAAACGTTGTTGCCGGTAACGCCACTTAATTTATTTGAATGACATCACACGTCGTTTGTCATGCTCCGAACATATGAATTGAATCGAAGGAGCAGGCTTGGCAACCGAGCACGCGCAGCACGCGGTATACATTTATTGCGCTTTAACGCAGACATGGAAGCTGAAGCCCGAACGCTGAAGTCAGTTATCGAAAACGGGCAGGAAAGTCATTTTGAGTGCGCCACGGCCATAGAACAGTCGCGAAAAGAAAAATTCACCGTAGAAGCAGATGTACACATGGATGGCTAGCAGACGACAACAGGAGCAATCGACACAGAACGTGCTCCTGACGGCAACTCCGCTTGATTTCGCTGTGCATTTTGCTTGAACATTCAGTACAAATTGCTTTATGAACTCGCCCACCGATGTTTGATTAGAGAGTTTTAGTTTGGCGTTTTTACGCTCCGCTCAGCAGCTAAGCGGAGCGGGAACGCGAGTGCGCATGCGCCTTCCGCTACGGCCGTAAGCGGGTTAGCGGAGCGAGGAAGGAAGCAAACAGAAAGGGAGAAGGCAGGGAGGTTAACCAGAAAGACTTCCGGTTGGCTACCCTACACTGGGGGGATTAGGGAAGGGGAATAGAAAGATGAGAGAGAGGAGGGAAGAGAAGGAAAAGAGAGAGAGGCAGTGAAATTTAGCGGAGCGAGGCCCACGCTCCGCTTACGGGCTGCCTAAGCGGAGCGCGGAGCGTCGCTGCCGTTTTCGCTAGCGGAAGGGGGACGAAGCGCGCGCCCTCTCTCGTGCCTGCAGCGACAAGTCAGTGCTTGCTTCTCTGTAAAGAAAATATACACCGCCAACATATTTAAAGCGCACTTCTAAATACGTCGTTCATACGTTCTCATTTCGGTTTGTAAATGCGACTAAATGTTTTTCTCTTTTTCTTTAGCGACGCTGAACATCACCAGAGGGCGCCGTAACTGCTAAGGATCCGCTACGCTAGTCGCGCTGCCGACAACGCACAACTAAAACGAGAAAATTATCCGCCGCTCCGCTGCGGCTTAGCGGGCCAACTCGGAGCGGAGCGGGCCGTAAAAACGCCAAACTAAAACTCTCTAATAACTCGAGCGCGATAGACAGGCCGGCAGCGTCGAGCAGCCTTCACGTAGCGAGCGCGCGCGCGAAGAGCTGCATCCGAGTCCTCTCCCTGACGTCACACGCGAGAGGGCGCCACTCCAAGATCTCGAGGCGAATAGAAAGCTTTTTGGCTAGTTGTCGATGAGACGCACCACGACACTTCACGTAGTGTCATCATCATCATCAGCCTGACTACGCCCACTGCAGGGCAAAGCCCTCCTCCCGCGTTCCGCCAATCGACCCCGTCCCGTTCTTTCTCCTGCCACGTTATACCTGCAAATTTCTTAATCTCATCTGCCCACCCAATTTTCTGTCGCCCCCTGACATGCTTGCCTTCTCTTTAGGGGTGTGCGAATATTCGAGTTTCGAATTCGAATCGAATAGTACCTAATCGAATAATTCGATTCGACTTTCGAATAGCTGGTATTCGAAGTTTCGAATAATTCGACTGGCCGAATATTTAAAACGTGACTTACCAACGAATTACCAATGGTACAACTTGGTAATGGTGGGTGGCTAAAACGAACGCTAACATCGTTACAGTAGGCATTTTGTTAACACTCTCATCGATATCCGTGTTCAAAAGCGAGAGCATGTTTATTTTAACGGGAATTATGCCATTTCCTCACGTAAAAAAAAAACTCATGGGAGCACTGTCAAGCCTTCCACATAACTTCTGAAACGAAGGCACGGACATGTGCGACCCAACTACCCAACAAAGACACGCAGGTCGCGTAGTTCGGTCGTGTAAAACATCGACTTTGGCCCACGATACCCTCAGTGATCGGCTTCACTTGTGAAAATTTGTTCACGCTTTGCAGTCTCCAATGCCGCGCCGCACCACTCGTGCACAAGCTCGCATCATTGCTGCGCGCTGCTAAAACGCAGCTGTGAATAGACGCCCGAAGATTGACGACGCCCGAGCATTTTCGCCTCCACGAAAATGCTACTATTCGATATTCGATTCGAATTCGATATTTTTGGCCACTATTCGGCACTATTCGATTCGAATTCGATTCGAGATTAAATTTCACTATTCGCACACCCCTACTTCTCTTGGAATCCAGTCAGTTACGCTTAATGACCAGCGGTTATCCTGCCTACGTGCGACGTGCCTGGCCCATCTCCATTCCTTCTTCTTGATTTCAACTGATGTCTTTACCCCCGTTTGTTCCCTGACTCACTCTGCTCTCTTCCTGTCTTTTAAGGTTACACCTATCATTTTCCTTTCCATCGCTCGCTGCGTCGTCCTTAATTTAAGTTGAACCCTCTTTGTAAGCCTCCAGGGTAACCTAGTGTACATCATTAGAAAGCCAATATCTTGACGAAGGCATAGGGACTTATTTAAAGATTAAGGGACTCGTTTGCTTTGTTAAACACAATATTAATGAGAACTAACAGAAAAAGATGCCAAGAAAGATATTACGCCATTACGGCGAGTGTGTCACACTCTTTTTTGCCTGTTGGCGTCACGTAGCACGTGATCTTATTACGAGTGGGCAGCTGACTAATAATCTCTCGCACACTACCTGAAGGCATCAAGTCTGCCACAACGAGACCCTCGCTATGAATGAAGGAAAGAAGTGCAGATTTAAGGGCTCCTTTGCTTTGTTAAAGACAGTATTATTGAGATTGCACACACGATTGTCATCGTGGTGTGCAATCACACGCACACACACACACACACACACACACACACACACACACATATATATATATATATATATATATATATATATATATATATATATACGTAGATTATGAAGAGTTTGGCTTCGGTTGCCATAGAACAAAATAGGAAAAATTTATATACGCTTCTAAAAAACTGTTTATTGGTGACGTTTCGATCGGAGAACGTCTTGATGAAGATCGGTCTGCGATCGAAACGTCACCAATAAACAGTTTTTTAGAAGCGTATATATATATATATATATATATATATATATGAGGATGAGGTTGCAGACATATGCCTTTCTGCTAAAAAAGTTCTTTCATGACTAACCAGCCGTGGTCGCTCCTTGGGAACAGGGCTATTCTGCTCGGCACACAGTTGGGGGTTTGATTGCAGACCTCGGCATCTGCGTCCTCAGATGGATAAGGAGCCCAAAGGCGCCGGTCTTTCGGTTGTTTATTGAAAAATTGCCGATATTAAGAATTAAGCTTTGAGCCTTTGCTGGAACCTTCTTAATAACCGATTGGGCCGCTTATGGCGGCCTATTTAAGTTACCTTCCATTGAATGTCTCTCTGGCTCGCCTAACTTCAAAACTAAACAAAAATACTGCGCAAGGCGATTGTTTCTCGGTTTAGCGCTAAAGAATTCGTATGTGATTGGTTTTCAGCCCAACGGCAGAACTTTGCAGTTGTTCCTGCTGTCGTGTATAAGCGGAACATGAAGATAGGCGATTACTGTAGATGAGTTTCAAATCAGTCAGTCAGTCAGACAGACGAACTTTATTGAAGTCCTGGGGGGGGGGGGGGGGGGGGAGCTCCAAGGAGCCCACCGAGGGCCTTGCCTGCGACGGGGGCGGGAGCCAGAGGCTTCCGACCGCTTCACAGGCCGCCTGGACGGCCCCTGAGTTGGTCGACCGAGGCAGCGCTAGAGATACATTGGTAAAAGTCTGCCTCGGTGATGTGGTGTCGTGTCTCCTTTTGTCGCGTAAGTGGGGGGGCACCGCCACATAAGGTGCGGAAATGTAGCCAATCGGCCGCAGTCAGGGCAGTTGGGGGAAATGTCTGTATACGAGGCCACGTAGGCCGGTGATGGGAACGTCTCCGTTTGGATTAATCGAAGGGCGATTTCTTCACTTCTGGCTAGGTCCCTATGCGGAGCTGGTAGGGATCTCCTGCCCAAGCGGTAATGAGAAGTAATCTCGTGGAAGCTGGTCCACGGGTCCCCGTCGGCGACGTCGACAACTCCTACCCCGTTGGATGGGTTTCAAATGGTTCCCCGCTATTATCCAGTGCAGTTCAGCTAAACTTAAGAGTGATTACTGCAACCCTAGGAGTTCGACCGGCAGTAACTTAATCAATTTGGGCATTCACCCAATGAAGCTCCGAGGA